>OX459058.1:17468065-17753099 GCA_949775005.1 Orthosia gothica
AAAACACATGTTGCACACAAGAAAATTCATAAGGAAACTGCCTTTATTATTAAGTAAACATATATAGATGGCTTTATACCCATAGCCTGTCAAGTTGAGGGAGCACCATACACCCTTTCCTCGAAATAACTCTGCCATACATTCTTATAAGCACCACATAATTAAGCAAAATGATTGTAATTTACACCGTTACAGTGTTCACTGTCAAAATTAACAATATAAACTAATTAGAAGTTTCTTGCCGCAGAATGTATTAATGAGACATATTATCTTACATTTTAGGCTTAGCAATATTATTATGTTCTTGTTCGATCATATGAAATTTTGCATTAGAGAGAGTACCGTAAAATCTGATTTTACCTCATATCCAAGGAGAATACTTCCAAAATAAAAGTTTTGCGGCCTTATATTGCCGGTGATTTTCGCCTCTACAGATTTTCCTCAAGTCAAAGAGCAAGAATTTTTCTCATTTTCTGGCTTGTACTTAACTGATTACTTTTTTAATGCTTAGGGATTTAGAATTTTCACCGTTTCTTTTAAGTGTTGTTCATGCAGAAGCTTTTTAAATAAAGTTACTGCTTAGACGGGTTGGCTTTTTAAGTAGATAAAAACTAAAACGGTCTTATTACAAAAAGCGGTTTAATTAAAAACCCAGGTTTAATCCTTGTTTGTACTGTTGTATATAGAGGTTTAAACCTCAGTTTTTTAGCTAAACCGCTTTTTGTAATAAGATTGAAAAGGTTCCAAAATTTTAATACAAAGCGTAGATTATTATGTATTAGTACGTAATTTAGAAGGTTAAGTAATGTGTGTTCTGTAAAGTGCACACACATTAGTAGTGTTGGCTTCATAACTCATACACATATAGGTACACCTACACCAGTACAAATGAGGTAAACACTCATCAATTATGCCCATATAAATTGACATCATTACCAAGTCGAATACACGCATATCTATATATATATCTTGGTAACAACATTTCCTCGAATATTTTCTAATATCTGGCAACGTATCCCTGAATTATTATGAGAAATATTTGCTTTGTAGCGATTAAAATGAGACATGTGTGCAAATCTATTTGATAGATCACACTGAGAAAAATGTCATTTTGGCATAATCTTAAAATATCGTGACGTTGGTTTAAAATAGATGCGTTGTCTTATAATATGTTGATAATAAGTAAATATTACGCTAGAACTGAAATGTGTTAAGATGGAATCGAATTTTTTGGGTAAATAATGCAATATTATGATACTTGTCATCGTAAAAATTTGTAATTATGAAATAACATTGTCTTCTTCAAATAATAACACGATGTAATAGAAAATGGTCCACTGTCCCATAAATTAGTATGATAATTATTAATAAGATTCTAATTAAAAAACACAATGACAGTCACCGTAATATAAATAGATTTCATAGTATAATATGAAGAAGTATCTCTAAAAATACGATGACCGCCCCCTAATGTACTATATTAAATTATAATGCTTTAAACTTATATTTTTAAAGTAAGCATCATTTTTTAATATTACAGTCATATTATTTTATGTAAATCCTATGATAATACGATTAAATAATCTCATATTTTTAGAGTAAGCATCAAAGTTCAATAATATAGTCATATTATTTTATGTGTATCCTACTAAATTATTATTACGGAACCCATTTATGAGTAGCATTTGAATGTTAACTTCGTCCTGTCTCAATAGATGGCGCTTTACATTTACGTCACGTTTCTGAATCGCGGTGTTAAGATTCTCCGCCGTTGAACGACCCTCGCGAGATTTTGTAGCGAAATCATACTTACCTGGCATAGGGGACACCGTGATCATGAAGGCGGTTCCCCCAGGGCGAGGCCTTCCCATTGCACTGCGGTTAGGTTGACCCCTGCGATTATCCCTAATGTGGATAACTCGGATGCGTAATTTTTGGTAGTGGGGACTGCGTACGCGCCGTCCCCCTGGTATTTACATTAATAATAATTTAATATATATTGGATATAATTAATAATAGGATACATAGATATAATAAACAAGATAGGATATAACTGGATTTATGAGGAAGTCACCGAAAAATAGTAGGAAAAATAATAGGATATAACTGGATATATGAGGAAGGCACCGAAAAATTGTATGACATAACTGAATATGTGAGGCAGTCACCGAAAAATTGTAGGAAAACTAATAGGATATAACTGGATATATGAGGAAGTCACCGAAAAATAGTAGGAAAAATAATAGGATATAACTGGATATATGAGGAAGGCATCGAAAAATTGTAGGTAACTAAAACTAAATCCATGGTGACACATCATCTTAAATACTGTTATCATCAACATCAGTATTATCATCGTTCTTTTTGGTGAATCACTATGCTCCGTCCTTTGAGTGAATTCATCATACTTTAAGCTGAATTCACCTCTTTTATGATTGTCAGTTTTCTCAGTGCAGTACCTAGTAAAATACACAAGGTACTCAAAGCAGACATTATTATTACGAGTAATATATTAGGATTACCTGTTTATAGATAAATATGAACCTTATATTGAAGTGATCAAAACTCTATGATATCTAAAGATTTAATGCCAAAATATGTACTGCCTATTAATGGGGCTCATATGGTTTAAGTACTACTGTACCCAGATCAACGAGATTAAAAGAAGAAGCAAAGTTCGAATTGCTTTATACGAGTAAATACCGTATTGTAAAATATACGAGAGTTCTTCAAAATGTTTACGGGGTTCATAATTTTTGAATGAAGCGCTACTTTCCGAGAAATGTTTGAAAAAAAATCGTTTTTAACTTGAAAATTAAAAATAAGTTAAAAACTATTTGCTTTGATCTTAAAAAGCAGAACCATTTTAAAATTTAAATACTTGAGAACGTAGTTTAGAAGAATAGTCATTTGATGTGCCTACTTACAGAAAAAGAGTTGAGCCCTTAACAAAGAAGGTTAAATAGGTTAGTATTAAGTAAGGGGATGGACAATTTTAATATCGGTTTTTAATAAAAATAAAAAATAAAAAATCTCCTTGGTTTTAATAAGAAATAGCGGCAATTAATCGTTTATACAAAAATGGGTTGTTTTCAATGAAGCAATGAAATAATTTCTGGCAACTTTGGAATAGTGGTTCAAAATCCTATAAAGAGGTTAAAATAACATAATATTATTATTACATTAAACGATCCGAATAACGCAAACCAAATATAGTGAGAATGTGTGTTTTTCTGTTGGAAAAGAAACCTTTACTCTGTTGATTTTAGTTATTACATGCTATAATCATGACGTTTCTCATTTTAAATGCCGCTATAACTTTGTACGTGGGAAATTGTAAAATCCAATTCATAATCCAAAGTAATTTCTATGTGTCATTCGTAAGCATAAAGTTTACTTTATTATTATTAGGTATTATTATAGCTGTCTATTCCGACTTCTTAGATTATCACGACTAGTTAAGGTTCTAGTTTCACGACTTCATATTTTGGTAATTTTTAGGCTTGGTTGTTAAATTATGTAAAACAAACGGATTAATTACAAAACTTTTTTGTAAATTCATAGGTATGAATTCAGTCTATAAAAGATTTCTTGTAGATTTTCTTGCGCAGACTTTTTTCATATTCATTACGAGGGTAGCTGTTTCAGGTAGGGTTATCATTTCAAAAGGAAAGTCCTGTCAATAAGACGGGCATTCGCAAAAAGTTTTGAACTTAATTTTCAATCCTCTCTTAACTGTATTAGTTACTAGTCTCTGTCAGCGGCCTCGCCCGCGTGAATGTCGAGAATTATCCCAAGGGATAAAAGTATCCTATGTGCTATTCCAAACTATAATCTATCTCTGTACCAAAATTCATCCAGATCCGTTCAGCAGGTTGTGCATGAAAGCGTAGCAAATATTCAAACACAGATACACTCAGAAATCTTCGCCTTTATATAGTGTGAAATTTGCAGGAAAGTTTCTACAAAAGCGAAAAGTCTAATAAACTTTGGACGGCTGAGCGAAAAGCCAGACTTCTACAGACCAATTCAGCCAGGTAAACCTGTTTCCTAGTAGCTTACCTGATTTATATGCAGATGATAAGGGTTGAGTTGCTCAAGCTAACTGTGATCTTCAACTATTTCAAGCTTAAGCTGAAACCGTGCACGGCTATCCATTTAAGAAAGGAGACTTCACAAGCAACTACTAAATGGCCTTCACAGTGGACGGTAGGGCCGTCCATAAAACTTTAGTAAAAGCACAAGTTTTCACACTTTCGCAACTTTTTCCAAATTAGTCCGCAGAGATTTATAGAAATGATGTAATAAGTCTGAGAATTTGTATGTCGATATTATAAGGAAAACGTACCGAGAATTACTGAAATAACAAAAACTGTTTTGTTCTTGGGTTACATCTATTTCTAGCGTTATTTCGGCCTAATGTATTTTATTTGTGTAACTCTACCAATGAGCACTGGAGACTTAGTTTTTTTTTTCAAATTAGTTACTTGTTCTATAATTAGATCTCTCTATATTTGTAGTCGTAGATTGGAGCAATTTAATATTAAAATAAAATGAACAAATTATCTTTGGTTTTGGAAAACAACTTGTTTTTCTTATGTCAACGAACCTCTTTAAATATGAATCAAGAATTTACCATCAGAATTTCCTTTTAAATATTTTTCTTTCAGGAAATTAGAGCCTGATTATTAAAACCTAACCTAATTATGATGTGATTGTCACATATTAATGTGTTCATAATATTAATTTAGTTTCATGACATTAATTAAATTCGGTATGTTTTAATTTATTTCTTTGACGTAGAGGAACTCTTTTGTTTGATGTTATTCCCTTTTTTATGGTTTCCTTTTATTTACTATTTTGTTAACTTTTCTCTGAACATCGAATCATTCTATTAGGTATTTATTTGCTACCTTCCTGACCGGTACTCCAACAAGTATATGTTTATCTGTCCATGAAAAAGTAGGTCAAAATTTGATGAAAATAAATAAAAGCTTGTTTTTTCATTGGTATAGTAGTCACAGCGGATCTTTGTGTCTCTGAAGTTGGCTCTGCAAACCATTGCGCAAGAAACAGTTTGTCATCGAGTAAGCGAGATATAACGATACGAGAAACGTAAGCGAGTGAAAGAGGCAGTTATATAATGCTATCTTCTACTTCAACATTGACACAAAAATAGTAACTGCGCTGGATCTTGCAGCCAACTTCACAGACAAAAAGATCCACTCTGACTACTTTAGCAGCGGTGAATTCTAACAAGGTTTAGGTAGAGGTACAGTACGGTATATACATCCACCCACATTTTACGTTTATGTTATGATTAAGGCCCTTGTAACAGGGGGAGAAGGCTTTATTTGGAAGGTGAAGGAAATTGTCATCAGCCGAGCATAACTTCTGACTCCAGGATTCACCAGAGAAATTTCTGACGAAAATTTCCTGTAACACTGCCCAATCCAGGCATCAAGCTCAAGACTTCATGCTCAATAGAGCGCTTGCAAACTCTAGACATTAAAATTATTGTCCATTGTCAGATCAAAATTCGAGTTCAGTCACCTAAAAACTTTGTAAAGTATCTTACCATTCAAACATTTGTATACCTAAAATAATAATATCTATAATTATTGTGAGCTAGGTTATTATTGAAACATAAATGATTTCGTGAAAAGGCTGCTTTCAATTAATTTAATTGGGTATAATTAACGAGGCTGTTATTTTCATTAAATAAACAGCAAAATGTAAATCAACCTCATTGAAAACGGAAACAATACTGTCAACATTAATGTTATTATGAGTATTCGTTACGTTAATTATTAAAATTTAATTTATCCGTGGCTTTGTTTCCGTTTAACACTATAATAATAACTGTACATACAAAGTATAATTACGTAACATGAAAACATGATTTATTGTTTATGGAGATATTGTGATAATTTTGGTCTCAAATGAATGGTATAGGCGTGGAACCATTTTATCCGTTCAAATCATTTAAATCGACCCACATGTTTATGACATATTAACTTACAGAATGTCAAGTGAAAGGGTCAAGGACGACCCTTATCGCGATACGTTTTTGATGATCATGTTAGCATCACTGCCATTACATGTTTTTCCTATCGTTTTTAAATATTGAAATACATTAATTGAATTTGGTAATGGATGTTGGATGTTAACAACTTTTTTTTTATCTGGCGGTGATTTGAATGCCATTCAGTGATGTAGTAGCTTTTTATCAGTGAAAGAATTTTCGTAATAGTACCAAAAATTCTAAAAATGACGACCAATAAAAAAAATATTTTAGCTAAAATCTACTTCGATTGAATGGAAATAAATAGTTTCCACAATTATTTGTCCCCAGAAATATCCAAATCAATTTGAAATTCCCATTATTCTATTGACGCTCTGTCAGATGCAAGTAAAAGACTATTATGTTCTCAGTTGGCTATGCACTGCGTACATGGCGACTAATGCATTGTTAGCTTGCACACATTCGCGCAGCGTGCTTGTAAACTGTTTCATTAGAACCACTGGGTACATTGTTGTGACCTAAATATGGACACTCATTCTAAGGGCGGTTACGCACTTCACGTTTGTGTCCATGATGTGAGTACCGTGTTCAAAATTTTCTGAATTATGGCAGCATTTCTTTTATATCGCCCAATAATATTGTAGAGCCGCCTGTAACGGCTAGGTCTGCGCTAGGTAAGCTGCGCAGGCCGCTAACTTTTTTTTTTTTTTTATTTGGTATAGGTTCGCGTTTGACCACTATCTCGCCTGATGTTAAGTGATGATGTGGTCGAAGGTGAAGCACGCTTGCCTAGAAGTAACCTATTCACTCTTGACTTGAAGACCCCTAGGTTGTAGCTATCTGGAAACAAAGACGCCGGCAGTTAGAAGGATGTTAAGAAAACAGCTTGATAAGTTAATACATTTATTTTAAGTCTAGACTACAGCTAGGTCGTGGGTTCTAAGCGCCACTCAGTTCTGAATCATAACCACCACGCGGATAAAATATAAGTAGGGTACCGTCCCTTGGCAGCACGTGATAGACGCGGGGACCAGTCGGCACCGGCTCGCGCGACGGCAGGCCGCAGGTAAAACCGGGCAGCGTGCGTAGGCTCGCACGACGGTAGGCCGCAGGTTGGCAGGCAAGGACCTGGCGGTGTGCGTAGGCAGCGTGCAGGTAGTTGGCAGCGTACAGCAGTGGGAGAAGGGTCAAGCCTCAGCCCGTACAAAGAGCAGTTACCAGCACGTGGCAGACGTGGGGCGGTAGACCGCGGCCGGCTTAGCGGTAGGCCGCAGGGACTGTAGCTTTGATGTTTTCCTTCGATTCGTAGAAGGAAAATCATCTTTATTTTGCTTTGTGTAGTATTTTAGTTTTTATTGTAAGTGCGGCCTCGTTATATTGAGAAACGACCGGTATACTAGTTTCCTGTTATCAATAGATATAATCAATCATCATCACTACATAACGTAAATCTGTAGAAAAGTTGTTTTTGTACATAAGAATTGATAAAGGATAACCAACAGAACCCATTGCAAGCATTTTTGGAGTTTTTGTCTGTTTAGTTGTTCACGCGTCACGTAAAATGTACGAAACCAATGTAGATAAACATTACACAAAAAATGTGCGTAACTTGAAATATTATTTAATTTTTGTTTCATCGCAATCGGTTCACTTCATCAAAAGATACATGAATTTAAAGTGTTCAAGAAGTTAAATTTATCACAACACACGCAACTTAGATACTCGGACAGTTGAACTCCAAATTCGATAGATGGCGTTGTGCATTTGACGTTAATTTCTGAATGGCAGTGTTAAGATTCTCCGCGGCAGTAGGAAAAAAATCGGAAAGTAGGTAGAGTAGGTAGGATAGACAGTTGACTGGCGCGAAGCCGCGAGCACAGCAAGTAATTCATAAATGTTTGTTTCAGGTAACTTGCTCGTTATCCTCGTGTTAACTCTATCGCGGCGCCTGCGCTCCATAACCAACTTTTTGGCGAATCTAGCCGTGGCTGATTTATGCGTTGTCTTGTTTTGTGTCTTCCAAAATCTGACTATATATATTATACCGAGGTGAGTGAATCGAAGCATCAGGTAAACACGGCTTGTAAACAAAGCGTATAGTTAAAACAGCATGTTGAATGGATTAGTGTGTGTTGGAAGGCCCGAAATGGTCAAATGTAAAAGTAATGGCTGCGCGGAAAGGTATTTTGGTAAATGGAGTGTACTTTGTAGGCAGCGAGTGTATATGATATAGAGGTGATCTTAGACGTAAATATCACAACAAGAAATAGGCCACGGATTACCTATAACTCAATTATGTGTAAGTTGCAACACGTTTAAATGTTGTGTACTTGAAGAATTTTCTATTACCATTAAAATTTTCGAGGCATTTACTTATCAATCAAAGACGCAATTTATGCAAAAAACAATTCTCAAAAAAGATAAAGGAAATTAGCTGTTTCCAAAATATCGTCGAGTTATGCGAGCAAATATCTTCAGAACAGATTAATTTTTAAAATTGATCGGAAATTGATAAAAAAACACTTTGTATCGTGTTAACTGCGTATAGGTATTTGTTTTTTTTATTATATTCATGAATACATTTGCTTTGACCTGCAGTCACATATTACATTTGCGTACGCAAGTAAACAAGGTCTAATGTCGAACGAGTGTCCGTTTAATTAATCGCAAATGAACGTTTTGTTTGCGCTTCGTTAACAACGTTGACTTTATATTTTTTCATAATTGGGATGCTGAACCCTCTTTGGAAAGTTACTGTGGTTTCAAAAGCCGAAAAGTTTAACACGTTGATAAAAACAAATTAGGTGAACTTTTTTCCAAGTTTCAAAGTTGCTTGAGGTTGATATATTGTTGGTAAGAGCTAACGTATCAACCCAATTAGTCTCGCTTGAAGATTAGATAATATTATCCTTCCAATTAGAAAATCATTTTCTATGAAGACAGTTAATTCAGCAGGATTAAATTCAACATCGAGGTGGCAATAAATTAAGTTACATTTATGCTTACTTAGCTTGAAACCAGAATGATAAATGAAATAGAATTGAAAATCTACAGATAGAGAGGGACCTATACGTCTATGAAAAAACATTATTTCAGAAGGGTCTTGTCTGCTTCCGGATCTTTGGAATGGAAAACATTTTCCTCAATATTCCTAAAATTGTTTGATAAATTGAAGGAAATAAGAGGCTTTAACATGAAAACATGAGAGGTGGATGTGATTATTGAAGAGCGCGGGGAGTGAGTGGGCGTCGGGGAAATGATTGATTGTCACAATCATCATCGCGTAAATAACCTTGTATATACCTATACTTATTTACATATCACAAGGGCGGACGGTGGCAATATGGGTCATGATATGTTATAATATCAGTTAGTAATTAACCTACTGCAGAAGTGATATTTTTTGCTATAGGTAGATAGATACACCAAGCATTAATAGACGTATTATTTCCTGAAGAAAATCTAAACCAATTGAACTTACGGGTCAAACATTTCACTAGCAGACTCAAACTTGCTTCAAAACATTACCGGAACTATAGTTCCTCTAAGTGGAACTCCGTGTTATTTTGCGCTACGAATAACATAGTCACACATGTAGTCAGTGGTCATGTTGAGAGATTGGTCCATCCTTCGGTCAGATTCCGAAATATTAAAGGATTACTCGTAAAGCCTGAGAAAACGTGCCTGGTAATCCTAACGAATGACCCGGCGTGTGATCATTGATGACTACAGCTGACCGTGAGCTAGAATAACATGTTTAAATGATGGAAACCGAAATAATTAATCAGACATAGTAATATGAAAACGAGGCCAGCAATACACAGTCTGCTGTCAATATGGAATATTGAATTATAAAAAAGTCGGATTTGCAGATCGTCGACTTATTCACCCGCACCTACCCAATATCCAATGTGACAGACTCTTTCTTTAGCTCTAAGTGCCATATTGTATTATCGCCCGGGTAACCGTTGTACGTAATGCTACGGATCAAAGAACTGAGAAGTAATGAAAGACAGGGCTTCGAGGCCATTTGACGATAGAAAAGTAGTGCTGAAGTGTAGCTGGTTCCGTATAAATACATTTATAGACTCCATCTGAAGAATAAAGAAATTAAGGTTGTCCTGTAAAATGAATGGTATCTTATCCAACAACACGTGCGAAAGAGATAGATGCTGTGATGAGCAGTAAGAAGCTAGGTCGCGTACGAATAAGCACTTTTGCAAGTTTGTATCAAAATGGATGATGATTTAGCACGAGCTCGCGAAATTTTATAAACAGACCTTTGGGAGTCTAGAATGTCGAGATATCACGAAAAAACTACTCAATGTATATCTTGAAAATAAAATTATTTGCATTGTTGATCTACTATTCTATCCCTGTATGGAGGCCGTTTTGCAATTTTCCTTCTTCTTATGGTATTTATTTCCACCCAAAGATGTGTTAAAATTATTGTTGAAATATGGAACTTTCGACGCTCATAACTTTCAAATATTTTTTTATTTTTTACTTTTTTGTTTCCATACAGGGCTAGATAATGATGAGACAAATTGATATATTTTTTTTTATTTTGAACATACATCGTAAAACAGTGGAGTAATCGCCAGACTACGTTTGTATGGAAGACTGATCGACTAGTGTAACCTTGATTAATTGGGCATGAGTTACAAAGTCGAACTAACGAAATGGATCAGATCTACTTGTAGCCTCTTTAGACCTATACATAGCATAATAGCCTCCTCACATGTTGAAATTATAGAAATGAGCTTAACGCCCATTGCTTAACCCAATCGGATGAACGAATTCATTTTCCGTCCGTTTAAAACGTTTCAACTATTTCCAGTAATGGGTCACGTATACCTTATTATATCATTGTGAAAGTGGTGTATTTTCTACCCATTATAAAGGCAGAATGCCATTGCTGCGTAGGATGTTCGAATTCAAATTAGAATGGTTACATACGTTAACTGCGCGGTTCACTTGTTTATATTTTGGATAGATAGGTAGGTATTAGATCATATATATATAATACCGCACAAATTGAAAATGGTGTTTGCTTCGGACATCTCATGAAGCTTTACTTGAATTTAGCGAAGCAATAACAGCTGGTTGAAAACGATCTAACCCGACGTCAAAATTCAGCGATTTGTGAACATATATTTCTATTTTCAGTTGGGTGTTTGGCGAGTGCAAAATGTACCAGTTCGTACACTCTGAGCTACACGGCATCAATATTCATTTTAGTGGTGATTTTCACGGAGAGATACTTCGCTATCATACACCCCATCACTTGCAAACAAATCCTCACTTCAACGCGGCTCAGGGTAAGATCCAGTATGTCACGACCTCACAGACTGCGAACAGCGCGGAGAAGGAACGATTTCATTTGAATTGACTTCCTCAATTCCCCCAGACGACGCGAGTGACGCCCGGATAGGCCGATGTTTTTCGTGAACCTTATGAATTGGTATAAAATAATTCAGGTCGACAAAAGGCGTCGTTTTCACGCTACTGTTCGCCGTTACGTCTTGATATTGAAATAGTTTAGTAGCCATCGTAACTTATTTCACAGTTCATCAATTAAGTCGAAGTTCGGTAGATACTTACCTGATCCAAATTAGCAGAATCTCTTAAAATAGCATTAAGAGAGTTTTCTATAGATACATACTTTATTGAAGGTACTTATCTGTATCGGACACTAACTTAAGAGCAAGAGGTAAACTTAAGTCAAAATGCCAGTTGGTATAAATTATATTAGTTTCAAGTATTGCAGGCTTTGCAATTAGCTTTTAAAGCAATTTTGTGACAAGTGCAACATAGCCCAGCTAACTGGTCAGCTCATGTATAATGCAAATTACGCTGTGGCGTCAGTGTTGCGCGAATATAATATGATTAGCAAGTTCGCCAGATTGACTAGAGCTCCCCTTTGCCTCTGAAAATATGTAGATTTCACTCCAGCTTCAGCTTTTAGAATAAATATCACTGTTAAATATTACTAAAACGTCCTAGTCAGCTGTAGTGTCAAAATATTAAATTGGATTTAGTTTAAATTAAAAAGTTTTGCTAAATTATGAGGCTACCCAACTGTGGAACAAAGTTATTGTCGTTTGACAAATCTGTTTGAAACGGGCTGTGTCAAAATGAAAACAAAAATAAAATTAGTGTATGCTACTATGAAGTGTTTTGAATCGCACTCGAAATTACAATTTTATTTTATTTTTATTACATAAAAATTCAAAAAAATCCTAATATGTTTGAAAATATCGTCTACTACACCAAAAATAACACAATTTATAATTGTTCGGTTACCAAAATGAAAAGATAATGGCATTGCGAGGGTGTTAAGGGTCAAGCAGATCGGCACGACGTGACAAAGTATTATTGTCACATTTTGGCACCCCACCAGTCTCAGGAGATTTTACGCAATTAGAAAGCTGATTAAATCTAATTATGTTTTTAAACAATTGGTTATACTCGGTGTATGGATCACAAGTGCAGCCTACAGCGCCCCCAAGTTCATCTGGGTAGAGACCATCACCAACGACCTCGGCGATGGTCACATGGAGACAATATGCATTCCCCACCGAAGGAAGAACAACTCAGAGCTGTTCGACATGGTGAACTTCGGGCTTCTCTACTTGACTCCGTTGTGCGTCATGACGGTAAGTCAGTTACCTTACCTAATTTGATATTTATAATAGGTACTTAAATATACTTACCACTGTACTTTAGAGCTTTAACGGTCTCTACAAGACCGGGTCGAAGGATCTTCAGCTATTATAGAAAGACTCTGCTGACTAGGTATTTAATTTTATTATAGATAAAGAATTTATAAAACCACGTCAAACCACCGAATTTTATACTAAGAATGGAGTATTTATCCAACTTTACTTTTGCCTGAAGTGTGTGAAGTAGGGTTTGATATACTTTTAACTCTAAATACCTACTCAATTAAGGAACCGGCTATATAAAGCAAATCTGCCCCGCACTAGACAATGCACAAGTTCTAAAAACTGAAACCGATTCTAAATTCGAATGAGTATTCAAATCCAGCCAGTATCATTTTCCTTTCAGCCTGCATAATGTAAGGTTCCTATCAGTACCTGGAGGGCTGGCAACCTTTAGTTAAGATAATGTTACTGAAACCGTGTGGCCAAACTGATGAAATTTTGTGAGTTTTGTATCGCGTTTTTTGAGTCGCGTAATTAGCACTAGAATAAACCTTAAACCTTAGAAAAATAATTCTAAGTTTGAAATATGTCGCCGTATGGCACATGTGAAAAGGAATCCAGCGTAAAATATGTGACTCAAAAAATGTATACACCACACAAAATTCCGTTCATTAGCCTCCCCCTTTAATACCTACTACCTTATCTATTGTTCAAAATGTTCAAATCTCATACAAATCATGAATAAAAGCGCTACCCACAGTTATTTCCATTTTATCATCCAAAGTATCGACATTATTTTGTTACACGAAAATAACTTTTTCATGAATTTTACCGTTACGACATCATAACCATTGTTTGTTAATATTTTTAGGACGATCAGTATAATAGGATACAGCGAAGTCCATTATTATTAAACGTATTTTTATCTTCGTAGGTTTTATTTATCAAACTGAATTTTACATTGGTGCTTCGAAATAAGACATGGTTTTCCTTAGAATCTCTTATAAAATGCCTTTTTTTATTAAGAAGTTATGTTAATATTCAATTTAATACATTTAAATACTTAATATGGTAATGGAATTAAGTTGATATGGTCATAAAATCTAACAGTAAAGAAAAGATAAAGAAAATAGCGGGAATCCGATGCGAGTAACCACAGCATATTTACGAATATCCCAAAGAGAAATCTTTGTATCATTCGACTCGGTTTTCGTGAAGTTCATTCCACGCTAACATTCCTTTTTCATTGCTGACATCACGGACTGTGAGACCAACGGAAGCAAATTACAACTGATATTGGCTCTAGATAGCTGGAAAAAGAGACTAAGCGCTTATTAAGCGAAAATCGCCCCGATACTGCATTTTGCACTGAGCGCTCCATTTTTATGAAAAGAAGAGTAATTCGCAAATATTCGTTCAAAGGAACTGGATTTATGTCGAAAGTCAAAACTTCTATTAAAATAAGTCAAGTAAGATAACATATTTCGAACGCGGCTACAGAAGTGCCTCGGTTGCAAGCTGGTGGTGCATATGTTTTTAGAGCGTACATTTGCGATTTTTTTAATATTAAAGGCGTCACTTTGCTTAGGTTTTATTTATCAAAGAAATTTTGAAGGTTTTATAATTTACGACTTTTTCAGTTTAAAATACATTAGTATTAGAACAAATTCTGAAGGGTAAACTCGTAGATAAATTTCAGTAGTCCTTCATTTATAGCTCTGAAACAAAAAAAATACGAAATCAACATTTCCTGTGACTGAAGACAGACAACGTTCTGTATTTCATGCCACAGTTTTAATCGGAACTTCGTTTGTATTTAACTCTAACGGCAGCTGCTGAATATTTTAATACAGAGAACGGGATGTCCTTAAAGCAGAATTTTAATGATCGTGTGGGCTGTTTGTGTGTCGGTACACTGCGAGCACTTCCTCTACGACTAACAAACTGAGGTATGAGTGTGATACATTCTGTCAAGATTAGCGTCTATCATAGATAACAAGCTATGATAGACGCTAATCTTGACAGAATGCCAAGAACCATTTATTGTCTTAAAACCAACAGGTTTTAAAGAAAATAATATTAATCTGTATATAGTAATCTGGCCGACTTGCACAAGCTTGCATCTTCTGTATATTTGTCATGTAATGGTGATATGTTAGGATAGGAAATTATTAAGTTTCCGGTCTCAATATGTACACAGTGTATTAACAGTGTGCAAATGACTGATTTGTACCTGGAAACAATGGAACTGGTACTGTTTTAAACACAATAACGATTGTTTCGGCAAGAGACGCGTATTTACTACAAAGCTTCTTATTTCTGTACTAAACATACAACATCTATTAGAATTCAAGCATTTGAAATTGAACAAGGTAAGACTCAAAGGTGTTACAGATATGACTGTGGCGTCTGTGACGTGTGGAATCATAAGTAATATCTGTTATTAATTATCTCAAGTACCCGTACAGAAACTCATTTCAACAAGTTTCTGAGTTATTCGCCCAGCGATATCACCAACTCAGCAATATCGCCAACTAACAATACCCTTCCAACTTCGACGTTGTCAGGTAAATAGGGTTGTAGCAAGTATCAGCCTTTTACCACATTATAAATATGGACGAACAGTACGGAAACTACCTACAAACGCTCGAACCGGCACACTCACACAAACATGCGCATGGACGAGACCTAAGCGGCTCGCACTACTGACAGCATCGCGACAACCGCTTAGGGGCCATATTTATACTGTGCTTTTACTCCTTCACCCATACCATGTCCTGGATTAGAATATAGAATACATTTTATCCCGGTAGTATGTTTCCTTAGGACATCATTTCAAATGGGTAAAGTCGCTGGTAGAAGCTATTAAGTACATAATAATACATAATAATCCTTATGAACATAAAATCGATGAATAAACGACCAAAACAACATTGAACGGTAATGTAATGGTAACTACAACTCAGAGACGTCTGGTCGAATTTCGAAAACCTTAAAGTTCACAAAGTGAAAATACCTTGAAAATGAAACTGTCTATGTTTACTGTAGAAATACATAAAACCTGGTTTTGCCAGTACCTTCTATTTTACTGTCCAACGGCACCCAGTTTTTGGAAAGAAATTATCGACGCGTGAAAGTAACATCATCATCAGCCTAGTAATGTTCCCACTGCTGGGACACAGGACTCCTCTCTGTGAGAGGGAAGGGGCCATCATGCACCACGCGTGCCCAGTGCGGGTTGGTGGATGCCACATGTCTTCGAATTTTTGGTTCTAAGGCATGCTGGTTTTCTCACGATGTTTATCTTCACCGTTTTGAGAGTAGAAAGTATGAATAGATGACAATTGACTTCGGAAATTCATTCAACCAATCGTTTGTTTTTATGTCGCATTATTTTTTGATAGTTTTCGTTCAAGAAACTGGGTCTTAACTACTATCACTAAGTAAAAAGAAAAATAGAAAGCCTCGGCAGGATTGTATCGAAATATGATAAACGTCGAACGAGTCGATATTCGGGCAAATAACGAGATGAGTTTGAGCAAACTTGTTTCTAACGAAAATATGTTTAGTCTTAGGACGTGGTATGCTGATCGCTAAGGGCCTAACAAGCATAATATTGTATATCATCAATCGCGAAAGTTTTGGACACGAGTTTAGAGAGGGTGCTACAAAAATACCATAATTATGACGCCCCAAACCGATATTAGGGTCATACATAGTGCCTGATGGTTGTTATCCCTAACAAACATGTTGTTTCTTTGAAACTTTCATACTTTGTGCAAAAGTAGATATGTTATGCAGCAATAAATATCGCTGTCTTCGATCATTAAACTAAATTAACTTAATTGGCCATACCTACAAATCAACTTGTAACGATAAAAAAATAACCTCTTACAACATAATAAGGTCAGTAGTTCGCTCGTGATAAAAATTAGAATTGAATATTACAGTTTGCCATACATCAGATAGATGGCGCTAATAGCTTATCGATTAAACAATATTTAGATATATTTAATGTGTGTAAAAAATAAATAAAATAAACATACAGTTCTATATAATAAACAATTAATTAAATTTAATCTTGAAATTGGAAAACTTTAAGCATGCCATTGATGAGTGGACTAACAACTTAATAAGAAAAGTAACGCTTAATGTTTTTGCGGTTAGCAAGTTGAGCAACCAGATTACGGGCCTAAGTGCTAATTTTAGTTAGGTATCTAAGTTTTTCGTAGATGGCACTGACATCGATAAAGCACCACCTTAAGGCGGTTCCCCGAGCAAAACGCCGCGCAAGCCATTTTTTGTGCTGTTTTTAGGAGCTATCTACTCGTTATTTAAAAAGAAATATCAATTAATAAAAATACATTAAATTTCTACATAATATTGATTCTAAAATGGTAGATTTAGTTTTTTTTTAAATGTTGTATATATTTCACTAATCTCCTTTCAAAAAAACATAAAAATGAGAAATAATTATTGATATTATGCATCTCCTCGTAAAGTGTTTATTAATTATTTTTTGTACTAACACTAATGGATAGACAATTTAATAACGAACATTTTTGTAGAATTATTTTTTTCAAAAGACCAAAATTCGATTTTATAAAGATTTTATTCTAAAATCTGGGCGTATTCACTACTGTAATTCATGCGCCGCCAGTGCCGCTAGACCAATAGGAATGCTCATATCGCACGCCGATTTTTTGGTCAGGGTACCGTCTTAACACCTTAACCGGTTGTCGGTTGAATGTTGTAATTACCAAAATAATAAAAAAAGCTATTGTGTCTCGCGAGGCTCCACATTTCGGGCACTCAAGGGGTTGAGTATTGATTTTAAAATGTTTGAATTGGTTTTATAATTGTTTTAAAGACCATTATGAAGTTCCACGTAAAAAAAATATTTCCCACACAAACTTTGCTACTCTTTTTCACCCTTGAAGGAGTTGAATTACATTTCCTTATTCCTTGTAAACATCACAAAGGGAACCTCGGTAAATTTTTTTTAACTTTTTGGGTCTGGTTATATATTCTGTGCTGGACGTTGAATGTCGGTGAATGAATGAGTCAGCACTTTTCTTTCTAAATATATTAGACTAGCTGACCCCCGTGGCTTTACTCCCGTCAAAATTGTAGCCAATGTTACTCGGGAATAATGTAGCTTTCCATAGGTGAAAGAATGTTTAAAATCGGTCCAATAGTGTCGGAGCCTATTCGGTACAAACAAAGAAACAAACAAATCTTTCCTCTTTATAATATTGGTATAGATAGATAGCTACAAAATAAGTTCTGTTATTTATATGTAAAATTTTTAACCCGACAAATGAGCAAGCGAATTCTCTGCATGAGGAGAGGCATTTGCCCAAATTATCCTGCAGTGGGAGACAAACAGTCTGACCTTATATTTCTTTATCCATAAAGCTGAACTATTTTAGATTGAAAAAAACTAGATACGGAATTGGAAATTAAAAATAAATGTGTTCGCCTATTCATCCGTGCAACCGTAATATTATGCAATATAAACTGCCGATACTCGTAGTAGCATTTGTTCCCGGCGGATATCTCTGCCCGCGGTTCTATTCAGCCATTGTTCGAAATAATGACTTCAGTAAGTGATGACGTTCTGTTTTCATATCAATTTTAAATAATCTCTTTGCTGAGCTTACTTAAATCTCCAACGTATATGAAATCATTTGGTGTTTTCTCTCGAAATTATTCTGTAACCGTGAAACTTTTCTACGGTATACAACAATTTGAATTGGTTTTGTTATTGTTTTGTTAACTCCTAATAAAGTGTCAAGGCTATAAATGCGACAGTTTTTTCTTGATATTTACATGATATCTATAAAAAAATACCTAAGCTCTAGGTACTTGTGAAATTTTCGGCAAACGCTGAGTCTGTACAATATTTGCCGAAAAATATGAAATGTAAAGTTATTTCTCGGCTTGAGAGAGTGTGGACGTACGTTCGTGCCAATTTCAGCGGTGGGCTCTTGCCGCCTACCCTCTTTCAGCAATTCTATTTACACAATCAATTGGTACAGACCCAAGAGAGGTCCATTTGCAAGTAGCTCGGACGTTTCACACAATAGTTCTCCAAATTGCTCAAACATCATACGTCGTGTTCCATATCGATCAAGTCAGTCGCGCTAGTAGTTTTATGGCTATTATTAACACATATTTCGGACCTAGACCGAGAATTGTTAGGTACTAACTAAATAATAAGATACATCTGACACTAAGTATAATGAATATATAGAATATAGAGTATTACCTTCTAATAAAATGATACATTACTATTACTTCTAATACCATATACATACAGTATACAGGGTGTTACTGTGTGTCAATGTAATTCAGCTCAATGTTACTACATTGAGCTGAATTACATTGTTTGATATCTGATGCGGTCGCTTCAAATTAAACCAAACCATGTAGTAACTCCTAACCATGAGCGTGAACACAAAGTAACAAAGTAGGTAGGCAACAGACTCGTATAAGCACCCAAAGCTTTTAGGCCCGAAAACAAGAACGATGTGCAGCCCTGAATCTCGTTTGAAAACTGTCAAGATTTGATACTAATCTCGACTCCAATCTAGTTTTTGATCAAGATTTCATGTTTGAGATTCGTTCTAGGATAACCTCAGGATTTTCACAATATTATTTTAGAACAGACGTGACACAAAGCCGAAACACTCCAAAATATTTTATTTAAAATAGTCAAAAACAATTTTTAGGGTTGCAATATGCTCAATATAACGGCGTAGTAACATAGTAAATATAGACTTGTCTTCTGTAGATATTCTGACGTAACACATAACATTATTATATACCTACTACCCATTCCCAAACTAAAACAAAAATACCTTGTAATTGCTTTTATTTCTTTTGTTATTCTCAGACTAACAAACATATCAGAACACTGGATAAATAGGTGCTTGTAGATAGGATTATATTTACAGAACAAGAAATACTTATCTTCGTATCTGATGAAGGTGGATTATTTTCTTCTCCGCATTAAGCAATTATGCGGGTAAGTGGTCTCATAATAAAACCGGTCAAGTGCGAGTCGGACTCGCGCACGATCGGTTCCGTACCATTATCGCAAAAACCGCAAAAATATCACGTTTGTTTGTAAGTACCTACTAATACTACCGATGGTTTTAATTTAAGGAAAAATCAAAAATTGTATGTCGTTTTTGTGGCGAATAAACACTTTTTTTTTTTTTTTTTTTTTTTTTTTTTTTCTACGGGGCGTCTCGCAATTCGGCCAAAGTGGCCGGCTATTGCTTAACCGGGCTTTCCTGTGGAGACTAAGCTATATAGCCTCCAGCCAGGCAAAAATTTTCTAAACCTAAGCGACAACGCTGAGGGCTACCCCCTGTGGGGTCGAACCTCGGCTCAGGGCGTCGCTGGGGGGACAGCTAACTAGGCTGGATCTTAATAAAGTGATTCTACCATCCGTTCGGAAAAAGCCTACGTGGAGAAGAACGGACAAGAAACTCCGATTAACTAGCTAGAATTTAGCTACGGCTCAGCATTTCGCGGGCTGGCTTGTATATCTTGTCGGGGACGTCGCGGCGGGCCTCGGCGGCGAGGGCGGAACGAAGGCGGTCTGTGTTTGCGAATTGTGCTGGTCTTTGGGTTGCTCTCCTGGAACAGGGTAGTGGCGTCATCGGGGGTGGAGAGAGTGAGCCTTGGTCGGCGAACTTTAGATATTTGGGAGGGTTCATAGCGGCAGGCCGCTTGAATTAGGGGGTTACTATGGTTGACAGCAGAGTCGAAAAAGCGCTTGGTAACGCGTTTCATAAACTGCTGGATAGTGGGGATTTTGAGATCGACATGGAGTTCCTGGTTACGAGCGTACCAGGGGGCATCAGTGATTTTACGGAGGAATCGGTTTTGTATAACCTGAAGCTTGTGAATGTGGTGGGGCTTTGCGTGTGCGAAGACAGCGCAAGCATAGGTCATGATGGGACGGATGACCGCAGTGAAAATGCGCAGCTTGCACCTAAGTGACAAGCTGCTTTTCGCGTTCACCATCCCATGGAGTCTGCCCATAGCGAAGGCGGCTCGCGAGCGGGCCGCCTTAATGTGCTTGGCGAAAGTGAGGTGGTTGTCGAGGGTGACACCTAGGTATTTGGCTTGCCATTCCCAGGGGATCGGCTTGCCGTACATGGTGATGGGTTTGGGGGGGCGGGGGTTATTATAACGGTTATTATATTTACGGTCAGGCCTCGAGAAGAGGACAGCCTGACTTTTGTCTGGGTTGACTTCTATTCTCCAGAGGCGGAACCACTTGGCCAGTGTGTTTGCGGCTCTCTGGAGTTTCAGGGCGATGGCATTGGGTCTTAGGCCAGTGTAATAGAGGGCCGTGTCGTCAGCGAATAGTGCCAACTGGGTCCCTTTGGTCTTTGGAATATCGCTGGTGTACAGCGTGAAGGATATAGGGGATAATACGCAGCCTTGGGGGACTCCGGCTCGTATGGGGTGAGGGGAGGAGAGTTCTCCCTCGACACGATAGCGGAAAGTTCGGTCCGACATCCAGTCTCGTAAGATGAGTACGAGACGATCTGGCACACCGAGTTTGTATAGCTTATAAATTAAGCCATTGTGCCAGACTTTGTCGAACGCTTTCGCTATGTCGAAGAACAAGGCACCCGTCATCAGACCACGCTGGAAACCAGCACTAGTGTGTTCAACGATGCGGTGAACTTGTTGGGGGCAAGAGTGTTCGGAACGAAAACCGAATTGCTCGTGGGGGATAAGGCTCTTTCGCTCGACAAAGTCTTTGAGCCGCTTATAAATAAGCCGTTCATAGACCTTGCCAAGGGAGTTGAGCAGACTGATGGGTCGATAACTGGTAGGCTCCGATTTGGGTTTACCCGGTTTGGGGATGCCTATCACAGTGGCCTGTTTCCAGGCTTGTGGGAAGATATTTTTGCTTAATGCAGCGTTGAATATGGCCGTCATTAGCAATATTATTTGGGGAGGGAGGAGTTTCAACACCTTATTGGTGATGCCATCTAAGCCCGGGGCTTTATTGGAGTGAAGCCTTTTGATGACCTCCTCTACTTCGTCTGGGGTGACGGGAGGTAGCGGGTCATCAGGGTCTTCAACGGGAGGAAGAGAGGTCCTACGTTCGACTTCGGCGTCTACCATGTCTAGGTGAGCTTGGACTACTGGTTGGGAGCTGGGCGTGCATTGACGTTCGAGGCTGTCCGCCAGACATTCGGCTTTTTCAGAGTTCTCAAATGCAACACTCTTATCGGGGCGAATAAGCGGGGGCATGACTTGGTCTTCAGTGGAGCGTAATCTCCTCTGTAGTTGCCAGAAGGCATGGTGGTTGGGCTCTAGTTCGCTCAGTAACTTGTTCCATGTCGCAGTACGGTTCTCAGCAGTACGTTCCCTTACAGCAAGCTGTAAGTTACGCATGTGAGATTTGTATGCGTTACATGGAAAGTTTCTGTAATGACGGGCAGCTGCATTCTTCTTGGTTATCAGCCTCCGTACATCGTCCGGCAGTTTCCCTTGCTGTATGTCCAGCACTGGAACCTCCCTTGAACACTCGTTCAGGACGGATTGTACGTGGGCTGTAATCGAGTCGATTGCAGCCGTCGTGTCAGCGACTGAGTTAATGACATCGGGGATTGAGTCTAACTGGGGTGACTTGGTGGATTTCAGTTTCTCACTTACTTTCCTCCAGTCGGTGACCTTTTTGGTAGGGGGTGGCTGTCCTAGATCTGGGAGGCCTGAGCGACTACCTAGGTGCAAGATCACAGGGCGGTGATCGGAATCTAGCTCATCTATCGTTACTATAGAGCGAAACTGAAGGTTTACGTTCTTGAGTAACGCTACATCTAAGACATCCGGCCTGTGCGTAACATTAGCCGGGAAGTGAGTGTGGGTCATTGGGGCAACGACGTCAAAGTTGAGGGTTGAGCATAGGCTCTGTACCAACTTTCCTCTAGGGTTAGTAGCGGTACTGTTCCAGTCTGGATGTTTAGCATTGAGGTCACCCGCTAGGATAACGGAGTCACTCAAGCTGAAGAGGGCAGTAAGGTCTCTTTTGAGACCATCTGGGTTATCACCCGATGACGCCGAGTGTGGAGGGCAGTAGGCGGAGATAATAGTGATTGACTGATGACCAGTCATTCCTAGCCGACAGGCTGAGTACTCTAAGTACGAAGTGGGATCAGGTGGGGTGATTTCGCAACAGTGGAGCTCCTTTTTGAAATAAATGAGAGTGCCGCCACCGTGGGCGCGCGTCCTATCATTGCGAACTATGCGATAGTTGGCAATTTTAGGGTCGCGGCGGTGGGGCTTTAATAGGGTCTCCTGAATGAGAAAGATGTCCAGCTGATGATCGCGAAGAAACGTGGCAATCTCATCACGCTGGGTATTAATGCCATTTGCATTGAAAAATCCTATCTTAAGGGATCTGGGCTTCAGGCAATTGTTTCTCAATTGCGTACCCATATTCCGTTAACAAAGACAAGGCTGTCTAGCTCTTGTGTTATCGTGGGATATCTCGAGAAAACCTCGAGGGTAGCGATGGGGTCTCTGGGCTTAGCTAATAATTCAGCGTGAAGGGATCGGGCTTCTGGAGTCATCCAGATCGCGTATGCGCTGAAGATAGTCTCAGCGACACAGCGGTATGAACCCTGGCTGGGTTGAGTTACAGGGCGTAGGCGCGCGCCAGCGACGGTGGTGGAGGCCACCGTGTTGGTTTGCACTGGGGCCGCTGTGGCCGGAAGTGGGTTAGGCACTGGGATGTTGAGTCCCATCAGTGCTGGAATGGGCTGGGGTTGAGAGGCCAGTGGTGCCTGGGTGGCATTCCGCTGGTTTAGTTTGCCCCAAGGTGAGGCTCTTTGGGGAGCGAGTCTTTGAGGGAGCTGCGAGGAGGGCAAGCTCACAGAGGGGGTTGCTCGCTGGAGGCGAGCGTTAAATTCCTTGGCCATTTTTGGCGCAAGTTTAGGGGCTTTTGGGCAACCCCGGTAGCTGGCAGGGTGCCCAGCTTGGCCACAGAGCACACAGCTGGGAGGCTCTGTGCAGTCTGCGCGGTCCTTAGGACGGGGACAGTCCTTGGTGCCGTGATCCCCCAAGCATTTAACACACCTGGGGGTGGCGAAACAATGGGCTTGTGAGTGCCCATATAGTTGGCAGTTGTGACACTGACCAACTATAGTGGGGCGGTAAGGCTTCTCTATTGAGATGCCTGAGAGGGAGCAAACCGATTTCACTTTGAAGGCCGGACCGTACTTCTTTTTGAGCTGAGGCTCGGAGAGAAGGATCTCCTGAAGGAGGTCGACTACTGCCTTAAAAGACATAGTCGACGATATAAAAAATAAAGAGAGGAATTTTCCCCGGGTGGGTGCGCCCGGGGATGTGTGCAACCCTACCCTCCCAGCCGGGTGAGACTGGGAGGTGTGTACCTGGGTGAGCCCTAAGCTTGTTCACCTGTCACCAATCTTATTGGGTGACAGGGGTCCTAAGGTACCGGTAAACCCACCGAAGGTGGGCCACCCACCACTTGTGTACCAGAGTCTGGTACGTAGGGGTAGAAACACCCTACCGTACCAGGTGTAGCTGTGGAACAGAGCAGGGGTTGACTAGGCTATCTACCAAGGCCAACTGATCCTGCTCCCGACTACTTCTGACTGCCGTGCTCTGAAGGAGCTTGGCGAGTGCAAGGGGCAGCACTCCACTTGGCTTCGTTAACACCGTAAGGTATCCACCAAGGACCACTAAGTCGTGGTTTTAACCCGGAAGGGGCCAAAAATGCCGGCGGCGCGCAGAGTCGCGGCACCGCAGTGACGTCACGCAGGGGCGCGACGAGACGGAGGGTGGGGGCGCGGCGTGGCGCGCGGTGGGGCGGCGAGCAGCAGAGCGGCGAGCAGCGGGACGTCCTCTCGAGGCGGACGGCAGGCGGTGAGTGTGAGAATAAACACTTTTCTTTTCTTTTCTTATATGGGCTCCCATACAACAAACGTGATATTGTTTCCTTTTTTGCCACTTAAATATTAATTTTATTCTGTTTTTAGTATTTGTTGTTATAGCGGCAACGGAAAAGACATCATCTGTGAAAATCACGGTTCATGAGATACAGCCAGGTGGCTGACAGACAGACGGACAGTGGAGTCTTAGTAATAGGGTCCCGTTTTTACCCTTTATGTACGGAACTCTAAAAATGAGCTAAGAGTGGCTCAATTAAAGTTATATGTGGCTTTTATTAAGATTTATTTTAGCTTCTTATTAATGGTAGTTAAAGGTAGATAAGTGCTTAACCAAAGACTTTGGTTTAATACTTTACGTTTTTGGTCCAAAGTACTGAAGCGTTCCTAGTCTTTCAAAACGGGCGTTAATAACTAGCCGATTTCAAGTACATCCGCGTACCCTATCCATACGTGCGTAAATCACTAAATTGGTAGGGAAGGAAGAAAATTTCACTAGACGATCAAGTTGCAGATAAATAAATTCAATGTAGCAAACATAATCACAAAAATACATATTGCGGTCGAAGCCCCTAAACTTAAATAGATTCGTCGATATATCGAACATAATGTGAAACCATTTCCTTTTATCGACATGTTATAAAATGAGGTTAGGTAGGTACAACCATTTTAACATGTAAAGTTTTGCAGAGATAGGTAAAACATGACTTTTGTTAGTTTTTCTTTTAATTTAGTTCGACTTCTTGTGAATGTATTTACTTAACAAGAAAAACAAGATTTTAAATAAACCAAGCTAAAGGTTGCGGTATGACCTTAAAGCTAGTATTGGTTTAAAAAAAAATTGATCTCAATCTGTTACTCTAGTTAATAACGGATCAGGTTTTCAAAGTTTTTCTTCCAATACAGTATTAGAAAGTTAGATGTAAATTGCTTTTCTAGGGTTGAGAACTATCTAGTTTATTTTAAAGGTGAGAAGGACTACATTTCTTTCAACAGTGACTTATATTTCAGCAGCACAACTGTAGAATTATATTGTGCTTAGATTCCAGCCTAGAAAGTTCTAGGCTGTCTTCTCTAACCCATAATACGAATGGTTATTATTTATGGAAATAATGAAAATCAAATGGATTTTGTGTTATAAAAAAACAGCTTTCTAATCTGACAATGAAATAATTCTCGTAGATACACAAAAGTATTTCAATAAAAAAGTTGTTCGCTTTACTTTTTGATAGGGATTTGTTTGGCCACCCCAAAAACTTCAGGAAAAAGATAAAGCACCCTTAATTATCAATTCCACTGAAAAATACAGGGGTACATAGTAGAAATCTATATGACAGCAAAAAAAGCTGCCTACTCGTAACACTATCCAGTGCAATACCACGTAGGTACTATGTTTTATTCAGGACATAGACCGCGGTGCAAAAATGACCCCTTCTACCTACTAAGTGCAGTCAAAGAATGATAAGGTCGAGCAACTTAACTATAATTGTTAGGTTATAAAGAGTTAAAATTGTAGGTTTGTCTCATCATCATCAGCTTTTTAATGTTCCTACTGCTGGGACACAGGCCTCCTCTCTGTGAGGGGGTATGGGCCGTAATCCATCACGGGGGGCCAGTGCGGTTTGGTGGATATAACATGTCTTCAAATTTTAGGTTCAAGAACATGCCAGTTTCCTCAAGATGTTTTACTTCACCGTTTTGAGACCAGTGGGGTTCGAAACCACGACTACGACGCGTAAGTCGTGTTACCACTGGGCCATTGCTGCAGGTTTGTTTGTTACGGGTTATATCTAGAAGGTCTAGCCCGATTAAGAAAATTCAGACTGATACATAGCTACACTATAGTGGAGTATCATATACTTTGATTACTATTTTTATCAGTGATCAAAGACCGGCTACTGACCTGAAAATGTAGCCTATCCGTTTTTGCGTAAGAAAATACGTAGGTATATTTTACCAATCTTCTTGGCCATTGACTTCATCATATCATCATCATATCAGCCGAAAGACGTCCACTGCTGGACATAGGCCTCCCCCAAGCGTCGCCACATTGACCGGTCCCGTGCATCTCGCAACCAGCGGATCCCCGCAACCTTCACCAGGTCATCGGTCCACCTGGTGGGAGGCCTTCCAACGCAACGTCTTCCGGTTCGCGGTCGCCATTCCAGAACCTTTCTGCCCCATCGGCCATCCGTTCTGCGAGCAATGTGCCCTGCCCACTGCCACTTAAGTTTGGCAATTCTTCGGGCTATGTCGGTAACCCTGGTTCTCTTGCGGATCTCTACGTTTTTGATTCGATCACGCAAGGAAACTCCGAGCATAGCCCTCTCCATCGCCCTTTGAGTGACTGTAAGCTTTCTGATAAGGCCCATTGTAAGCGACCACGTCTCAGAGCCATATGTCATCACTGGCAACACACACTGGTCATAGACTTTCGTCTTGAGACACTGCGGTAAGTTGGACGAGAAGACACCGCGCAACTTCCCAAACGCTGCCCAGCCGAGTCGGATTCGACGGTTGACCTCTTTCTCGAAGTTGGCCCTACCCAATTGGATCGTTTGTCCCAGGTACACATAGTCGCCCACAACTTCGAGTGTAGAGTCTCCAATCTTGATAGGAGTGGGTGTAACATGGGCATTCAACATCAACTTAGTTTTGTCCATGTTCATCCTAAGACCCACTCTTTCGGAAGCTCTACTGAGATCATCGAGCATTGTACTGAGGTCCTCCATGGTCTCAGCCATAACCACTATATCGTCGGCAAACCGAAGGTGAGTGATGTACTCGCCATTGACGTTGATGCCTAGCCCTCTCCAGTCCAGAACCTTGAAGACATCCTCCAGTGCAGCGGTAAAGAGCTTCGGAGATATTACGTCTCCCTGTCTCACACCTCGCTGCAGAAGGACGGGTTCCGAGGTCTGATCCTGGAGTCGAACTGACATTGTGGCGTTTTTGTATAAACACTTCAACACTTCGATGTACCGGTAGTCAATTTGGCACCGTTGGAGAGACTGCAGTACAGCCCAAGTCTCGATCGAATCGAAGGCTTTCTCGTAGTCCACAAACGCTAAACAGAGAGGCAGGTTGTACTCTTCGGTCTTCTGTATAACCTGCCGCAGCGTATGTATGTGGTCTACGGTGCTGAAGCCTTTACGGAATCCGGCTTGTTCGGGAGGCTGGAAATCGTCAAACCTGCGTGCGAGACGATTCGTGATGACTCTTGAAAACAGCTTGTAGACATGGCTAAGGAGTGTGATGGGCCTATAGTTCTTCAGTAGGGCATTGTCACCCTTCTTGAAGAAGAGTACCACCACACCACTGCACCATGCCTGTGGCGTTTTCCCCTCGAGTATGACGGAATCAAAAAGCTTCTGAAGGGCCTTAAGTACTGGTTTTCCACCCGCCTTCAGGAGTTCGGCCGTAATTCCGTCATCACCCGGTGCCTTGTTGTTCTTAAGTTGTTTCAGAGCCATCCTAATCTCATACAGGCTGACGTCCGGAATGTCTTCGGTATTGACTTGATAATAAGATAATCCTTTTATCATCATTATCATGTCAAAACGTCCGGCTAATCTGCCCAATGGTCGAACCGGATCCATACTCTTGAAACACTTTATTCATTTAATCACATCTACGGGTTTAACGGTTTAACATGCGACAACGATGCGTCGAAGCTTTTTTATGTAAATTGTATCTGGAGCACAATATAAGAATAATTTCTGTGAAAAATCGACATCAAGCATCTTTCTTGGGAGCCTTTAACCTCTTAACCAAGATGGATGACCAACCGAAAGAATGCAAATCAGCAGACAGGATGTAAGGTGCGTGAACGATTCAGTACATCAGGGCCATCATTTTGAGACCCGTAGGAAAATAAGCGTTTTGATTGCCTACACGTGGTCCCCGGATGGTGCTAATCAGGTGGCATGCTGGTGGTAGGTTTCGACCGAAGGCTTGTGACCACATACCGGGCAAAGACATACATCCAACCACTCGGGGCCAGCTGAAATTCACGAAAAACAAAGTGATTCCGGTCGAGGGTGCGAAGGATGTGCGAGTTGATTCCGTGAGCCTCGTAATTTTATTCCATAATAACGATTGAAGAGGGACCTGCACGTACACTCGTCGGTAAATTGTACGTTCATACATTACCGATTTGTATGTGTTAGAACTTTGATCTTTGTAACATACCTCTAATGTTTGTTTAACTGATAGATAGTTCCCCATTAATTTACTTCACGTGATAGGATATCGACAGCATTATATACCCAGTACGCACATGAAGAGTTAAAACAGTTTCGGCTGAAGTAAGCAGAACAGTTTTGTCTAGTCACCTAGTGTTTGAACAGAATGTTCATAGTCAATTTTGAGTTACTCCTCATCTAAGGTACTTTTATGCGTAATGTTTGTCGGGGTTTTTTAAATTAATAATTAAAACAGAAGCACTCTGCAATCGATGGCCTTTTAATCAAACAATATTGCAAACCAATCTTTTTAGGTAAACGAGCAACAGCGGCACACTTCCAATTCCATTCCGGGTTCGCTCTTACATTTTAGAATTTTTATGTGCAAAACATGTAAATCACGTCCAGACAACATTTCAGCGGCCAGTTTGTTATTACGAGTACATAGATAAATGGAAGCAATTGTTTTTTTAATTTAGTTTGGTACTACAATACGTTTTAGTTCGGCAAAATAAAGTACATAGTGGTTTTTATTTTATAAACGTTTCCCCACACTAGGCATTTATTCCTGTATCGTGGGAGCGTTTACAAACATATAAACTCACATACACAACACCCAGAGCCGGAACAACTATCTGTAGGTCATACAAATATTTGTTCCGTGCGGGAATCGAACCCGCGACACGCAGCACAGCAGTCAATCGCTCAACCACTGCGCCAACCGTGCGCCCAACACACACATACATGTTGTGTTACTTTAAGGGTATTTATTTAAACCGTAGGTACGAAGTGGGTGGATCGGATTATTCGGTTTTGTAAACGAAGCTAACTTATTAATTTTATTCACTTTTGCTGTCACAGAGCTTTCCATTTTCAGACGACTTTTTGCTGCGACACGAATAAATGCATAAAAATCTCTCTCACCACGGTCTTTCCACTCTACTTTTATTCCTGCGGCGCGTCAGTGCTTATTAAGGTAATTAGCGTCAAGTGCTCATACACACTTAGGTCCGAATGAATAAATCACTCTCATTTATAAGTCTCGGCTTTGACCAAATTATATTCTGATTTTATGAAAGGGCATTTTAATTCAACATCGTAATTATAGGCCACAAATGTGCGCTGAATCTAGTGATATTATTTATTTCAAATTATTCATTTTTATTTTAAAATCTTTGGGGATTGTTTGTTTTGTTTGATTTTAATGTAGGTTAGATTCGATTTTATTTAACCACGCGGCCGTTCACCTACAAGTTGTTCAGATTAAATGAAGGTTGATAACCGGACTCGCCGTGACCACTGCCCTGAGAAGAGCCGAAGCAGAGGGTCCTGAAAGCAGCTCGTCAGTGAATTCCTCAAAGATTTTCAGGATGGACACGACCTTCAGCACAGAATGGAAAAACGCTATAACTCTTTGCCCGACAAGAGAAGTGAGCCCAGGGTCTCACACTCTCAATCAAGAGCATTGTCTATAAACGTAAATCAATGTTTATATATAACAACAATGCCTAAAGGTTTATATGTTAGCAATCTAGTAAATGCCAATTTACTTACAAATCTGTATAATATATTTTTTTTCCGATACCACTGATAAAACTTAACTGGGTAGGAATAAAAAGTTAGGACCAACCTTTTTTTATGAAAGTATATTGAACTGTCCAGCTTAACTTAGAACCCCAATAACAACCGGAATATTTAGTTTATAGATATAATTTGCTCAGAGTAAAGTTATTCATGGTTAGGGATCAGTGCACTAAAATAACGGGAACCCTTATAATTGTATTAAATTCTAGTCGTTACTTAGATAATAATATTATCACATTTAATATAATAAACATCTTCTACAATTCGGCATTGAAGTGCAAATTGTATAGAATTTCCAAGTGCGAATAGAAACAGATATAATTATAATCTCATTGCAGAGTTATACTCGGGTTCAATATTAGATTTTGTTGTTATCTCTTATGTGTGTTTGTAGGAATTTTGTCACCAGGTAACCAATTAAATGAGTACCAAATTCTCTGACTAATTGACTGACAAATTTTCTATTGTTTTTAAATAAGTAAGTAAAGTAAATGAAACTAAAGCTTTTCTAGCCAACTTGATTATTAAAACTACGTAACAATTTAAAAATTCTAGGTCAATGTAACTAAGGAAAATTTAACTTATCGACAGGCCGTATAAATAACTACGGCTTACGCAGTATTTTTGAAAATCTTTTGCATTTAATTCATGACATTATTGTAAGTTACAAGACTTCATCTTCAGAAAATATTGTAAATACTGTAGAAGAAACATCGTCATTGTTTTTTCGACAATAAATATCTCAATGTTTTGCATCAAAATATAGCGGGACTACTGAGCAAATCTGACCCACTGTTAGTAAATATAGAAGAGCTTAAAGACAAAAATATAGGCATTGATGTAATATGTATCACTGAGCATTTTATCTTGGCAGGTTATGAGCAACACCTGAGCTTACCTAATTATGCACTAGCGGCATGTTTTAGTCGTACTTGTAGTAAAAGAGGTGGCGCATGTATCCTAGTAAACAAGATACATAAATTCAAGGAACTTTCTCAAATCAGTAAATTGTCCATAAATAATGTAAATGAATGCTGTGCAGTCGAGTTACTTGATTTTAAAATTGTAATAGTTTGTGTTTACCGTGTACCTGGACAATGCAATCTCAATTTGTTTTTCGAAAGGCTTAACAAGGTGCTAAATTACATTTCCAAAATTAATCATCATAATACTGTTATAGCTGACTTTAACATAGTTACAATGAAGTGCAATAATATCACTTTAGATTTCGAATGTGTATTGTTAAATTATAATTTCACATTAGCACTAAAACAGCCCACAGGACTATCAAGTAAGACTTGTATAGACAACTTTGCACATGACTTTAAAAAACAGTGTAAGACTGATTTGTTAGAATTTGGCTTATCGGACCATACTGCCCAATTAATTAAGCTTCCAGTTAAAAATATTTAAATTAAAGTATTGGCATAAAACGAAACGTGACTATAGCTCTGAAAATATTCATAAATTCAAAAAACATATTAAAGCCCTTTCTTTTTGTGAAATATATAACAAAAGTGATCCAACAGTAGCATATCATAATTTTATAGGAACATTTAAATTATTTTATGATTTGTGTTTTCCGCTAACTGAAATTACTGTGCAAGTAAATACCAAGCTAATATGGATATCACGTAGAATTAAGACCTGTAGTAAGAAAAAAAGAGAGTTACTCTGGAATTTCAGACGGAAATCCACATTAAATAACAAACAAAAATATTCAAAATATTCAAAATTACTAAAACGAATTATAAACCTTACTAAACGTGCTCAAAATAATTACAAAATAAAAACATCGACTAATAAAAGTAGAACAGCATGGCAAATTATAAATAATAATAAACTGAATATTCCAAAAGAATTAATAACTGACCTAAAAGTTAACAATAAATTAACAACAAATCCTACAGAAATTGCCAATGCATTTAATAATTATTTCATTGAAAAAGTAATTCCTATTCAAGGTGCCGGAAAAAAATCCACAGCTCTAACTAATCCCCAACCGAACTCAATGTTCTTATCACTCTGTTTGCCTTATCACATGCAGAAAATTATAAGAAGTCTAAAAAATACTAGTAGTGTGGGTTATGACGGTATTTCAACTAATGTAATTAAAATTAAATGAAGATATCTCTCATCACTTAAGCCATATTTTGAATCTTTGTATACAGAGTGGGACATTTCCAAAAGACCTTAAATTGACAATTATTAAACCTATATTTAAAAAAGATGATAAATACTTAATGGAGAATTATAGACCTATAGCACTTATTTCTGTATTCTCAAAAATCTTTGAGAAATACATTTACAGTGAAATCAGTAGCTACTTAGACAAAAATGAAATACTACGTGATGAGCAAAAAGGCTTCAGAAAAAATAAAAATATCAATATCGCAGTGTACGACTTTTTATACGTAGTTTCTTCCCAAGTTGACAAATCTGTACCCGTTTGTTCTATATATTGTGACATGTCACAAGCATTCGACTATGTAGACCACAATATATTGGTAGATAAACTTCAGGCTTATGGTATAAGGGGTAATGTTCTGGATTTGTTAAGTTCATATTTATCAGACCGCCAACAAATAACCCAAATATCAAAATTTAATGTTAAAGCTAAAAGAGTACAGATTTTTCCTCTGGTAAGCGATACATCACATATGTTCCCCAGGGAAGCGTATTAGGCCCTCCTTTGTTCCTAATATACATTAATGATCTACCAAATGCGACTAAGGAACCCATGTCATTATTCACTGACGACAGTACTGTCTTCTTTCTTTCTTTTCTTTCATTTAAAAAAAAACGTTGCCCCACACTAGGAATTTCTTCCTGTATCGTGGGTGCGTTTACAAACATATAAACTTACATACACAAACACCCAGTGCCGGAACAACTATCTGTGACTTGACTTAATGTCCTTTAACCCCTAGATGGGGCAGAGGGCGTCCACAGATGTCCTCCATCGCGATCGGTCTTGAGCTTCACCTCGCTCCATGTCATTCCGATGCTCGTCGCTTCTGCCAACACTGTGCGACGCCAGGTTTGACGGGGACGGCCACGCTTTCGTTTCCCCTGGGGATTCCAGTCCATAGCTTGTTTGGGTATGTGATCGGGGCCCCTTCGGAGCGTGTGGCCAATCCATCTCCACTTGCGACGCTTGATCTGGCGGTCAATCTGGCTCTCGTGGCATTTCTCCAACAGCTCTACATTGGAGATGGTCTCGGGCCAGTAAACTTCGAGAATACGACGAAGACAGCGGTTGACGAAGACTTGTATTTGGCGTGAGATGTCCTTTGTGACCTTCCACGTTTCGCACCCGTAGAGCAGCACGGATTTGACATTGGACCCGAAGATTTTGAGTTTAATCCTTCGGGTCAGTTTCTGCGATTGCCAAACAGGCCTCGCTGCGCAAAGGTTGCTCGGGCTTTGGCGATCCGTGAAACGATGTCCTCTTCACTTCCCCCAGTCTCCGACACGACACTCCCGAGGTATGTAAATTTGAGTTCGCGTTCCACTGCCTCTGTGCCAATCAGCAACGGTGAGTGGTTCTTCACACCAGTTCTCATTTCCTGGGTCTTCCGGATGTTTATTTTGAGCCCCGTTTTTGCCGCTTCCTGGCGTAGATCTTTTAGCTTTGCTTGCATATCGGCGTGGGTATGACTCAGCAGGCATAGGTCATCGGCGTAATCCAAGTCTTCCAAGACGTTGGATAATCCCCACTCTATGCCGCGGCGCCTGTTATCGTAGATGCGAAGCATAATTCCATCAAGAACGACCAGGAAGAGGAGCGGTGATAGGAGGCAGCCTTGGCGGACACCCGCGTGCACTGTTACGTCATCCGATATGAGGCCGTTATGAGTAACCTTACAGGAATATTTCTTATAAATACTCTGCAACAGACGGACTATTTTCGGCGGCACTCCAATTTCCAGTAGGCGGGACCAGATACTAGACCACTTCAGCGTATCAAAGGCCTTTTCGAAGTCTACGAAGGTTAGATAAATCTCCCTCTGCCATTCTGATGCCTGTTCCAGTATGATACGGAGAGTGTTGATCTGGTCCGTACAGGACCGGTTCGAGCGGAAACCAGCCTGCTCCTTGCGTAGAAGAGGATCCACGGCCTTCGACAATCTGTCCAGGATGATCTTGCAAAAAACCTTAGAGGGAATCGAGAGCAACGTTATACCTCTCCAGTTATCGCACTGGCTAAGATCACCTTTCTTAGGAACAGTTATAAGGAGACCTTTGTTCCATTCGTCTGGTAGTTCTTCGGCGATCCAGATCTTTTCAATGAGCGGCATCAGGACGTCGACTGCGGTGGGTAAGTCGGCTTGAAGCATTTCCGCAGTTATCAGGTCGAGTCCTGGTGCTTTGCCTGTCTTCAAAGAGCGGATTGCCTCCGCAACTTCAGAGTCTGATGGTGGTTCCTTGTTAATGTTGAGAAGCTGGGTGGGTAAAGTACTGACTTGCAGCGCGTCAGGTGCCGATGTAGCTGACAGACGGAAGACCTCTTCAAAGTGTTCACGCCAGCGAAGTAGCTGCCCTTCTGACGTCACAATGAGCTGACCATATTTGGACTTCAGCGGCTTCTTCCTCGACTTGCTGTTACCTGCCAAGGTTTTGGTAGCTTTGTACAACTCTTTCAAGTTGCCGGAGTTTGCAGCTTGTTGAGCACGATCAGCAATACCATCAGCCCACCGTCTCCTATCTTTGCGGGTACTGCGATAGATTTCCTTGCGTTTCTGACGGTATTGCGTGTTAATTATCTGTAGGTCATACAAATATTTGTTCCATTACCATTACCTGGCTTAGTAATAATAATTTGAAAGTAAATATAAGTAAAACAAACATAATGCATTTTAGACAACGAGAAAAGTTACGTAATACATCAAAATTTAATTTATTATACAAAGATAATATAATACAAGAAGTTGAAACAACCACATTTTTGGGATTAATCATTGACAAACAATTGAATTGGAAAGCTCACATTAATGAACTTTGTAAAAAGATTAGAACTTCGTCATACGCTCTTTATAAGTTGGCACCGACTGTCAATATAGATACTTTGCTTACAGCATATTACGGGCTTGCCGAATCAGTGTTAAGATTTGGAATAATTTTCGGGGGCAATTCAACTCTAAAGGAAATTGCGTTCAAAGCACAAAAACGGGCTATGTTTGGGTTACAAACTGTTGATAGTTGCAAACCAATGTTTATACAGTACAGAATTCTAACACACCGTCACTTTACATATTGGAAATATCGATATTTGTAAAAACCAATCCTCATTTGTTTCCCCTTTTGATTAATAACACAGGTAGAAATAGACGTGAGAATTACAGACTTTGGGTGCAATCACACTCCGCTAAAACAGCATTTCTATCAAAAAGTGTAATATGCATGGCCCCATTAATATACAATACAATTCCAAATTCCCTTAAGATAATGAATATTAATTCATTCAAGACAGAACTAAAAAAATTGCCGATTAGTAAGGGATACTATAATGTTACAGAGTTTTTGAATGACAAATTTTGAATGTAGATAATTTAAATTGTTTGAGTTTTATTGATTTTGTGATTGATTATATTTTTTGACTATATATTTAATTAACTGTAATGATGTATTAGAATTACCAGACTTTGGGTGCAATCACACTCCGCTAAAACAGCATTTCTATCAAAAAGTGTAATATGCATGGCCCCATTAATATACAATACCATTCCAAATTCCCTTAAGATAATGAATATTAATTCATTCAAGACAGAACTAAAAAAATTGCTGATTAGTAAGGGATACTATAATGTTACAGAGTTTTTGAATGACAAATTTTGAATGTAGATAATTTAAATTGTTTGAGTTTTATTGATTTTGTGATTGATTGCGTTTGAATTTTAATAGTTTTGACATTTTTATGCAGTTTTGGGTTATTGTTGACATTTTTTAATTATTGTGATTTTGTAATTATTCGTAATTGTTCATTGATATTCACTTCCAAAATATTTGCACGCCATAGTATGTGGCAAACATGTCGGCACTTATTGTATTTTTTAATGATATCCTGCATGCACGTATTGTTTATTCTTGCATGTATACACGTGTTTAAGCAAGTAAATATATCTTTATCTTTAATGGGAAAACTTCTAATAAAAGGTTCTGATGAGCGACCCAATATCAATGAAAAATAAATTAGATTGGACCATATATTTTATTGCGTTGAGATAAGAGCTCGTTTTCTTACTGGCATATAGAGCAGTTGTATTTATCACTTTTCTTATATTAATTTTAACTTAGCAGATCCATAAACTACAAAATGATCCCATAAAAAACTAATTACGATTGTGAGGTCAACATAAACATCACTAGTATAACGTAGACTTCACATCTTTTAACTCGGCGTATTATGATCATCTTCTGCTATACATCTTTATTAGCTTTCGTACCTAATTAAGATGGCAAACCCTCTTCTGATCCCACCATCTTACAAACACATAAGGTCTTCCCGGTCCTAAATAGGTACCTATTCGGGTACTATATAAATTTATTTTTCCTCTCTGTTTTCTACATTTTAACCGGCACATTTAATTGTCATACTACGTCTCCCCATGTGCTTGTTTAATTACTTCGCTTAAAGAATGTATAATTGCTAGCTTATTTCTGAATTAACTCTCTCTGACAAATTTCTCTCTCTGACGCATACTTTGCGAACCACAGAACTACGTTTCATTAACACTTTAAAGTTTAACGCAAATTGACACTAATTAGTTTTGAAAAGTGTTTGATCGATGATTGGCCACAAATGAGCAGGCGTTTAATTACTGAGTGCTCATTGGCCAGCATTCTGTTCAACTGAAACACGATTATTTGCGTTTGAATGTCCTTGTGTGAAATATTTTGTGTGTCCTTGTGTTGAAATAATTAACTAACAGATTTGTAATTTCCATTAGTAGGATAGGAAGGACGCGTGTAGTTTCCAGCATAGAAAAATTATCCCTTTTGACGTCAAGAGGCTTCATAGAAGGCGATCAAATGGATTAAGCCAGAAGGAAGGGCATTGCGGTCATTAATATTTCATTTGCTAAGCACACTGATTTTATTTGATTTGTTTAATAAAATAAGCTCTTTGTGAATATGTTCGTCTGGGGAGGGATGTATCTACTGAAGTATCTATACATACCTATCAATGTTTATTTTATTTATTTATTTAGGCAAACCAACTAAATACACACAAGGGCATTCATAATACTTATCACTGACAAATATAATAGCACTTATTATTATTATTAGCACTGCATGCATCTAAATTAAAGGTAACAACAGCATGCTATTTAGATCTAACTACAAAATAATAATTAATATAATGGTGGACAACAATAATAATTATCATCAATATCGATAATCTTTTACAATAACAATCAACTTGAATTTGAAATTAATTTAGATAAGATTGAGTTAAATAACACAATAAAAACAAAATTTAGAAAAAAAATAATTAAATAGAAACGTTACTGAGCAAGAATTACATATTGTTGAGCACAGCTCTTTTAAATTTAATGATGCTGCCTGAAAATTTGTCGAAGTATGTGAAAAAAAATGTTGCAAGTAGTGTAGCTTTGTTCAAGTCTGCAGGGATTGTAGGTGTAATTACGGGCACTTGAGATATGCCCGCTTTGTGGCCGGGATAGACAAATACCTGATATGCCTTTGGTATTGTAGATTTAAGTGTAAATGTGTAGTTACTTGCCTATTGTAGGCGACACTCACCATAACGTGGGCCGACTAAATGAACACTCAAAATCATATAAAGACACGCTTCATCGGTATTATAAATCACTACACTAACCTATAAGCTTTGATTAACTACGTACTGTCAAACCTTAAGAAAATGTCAACGCAATGAATTTAGTGTTGTTGACAAAGTCTAGTAATACCTATTAGGACCCTAATGTTATGTTCACAGTCCTATTTACGTTCCATGGCATTTATTAATAGAAGAATTGACTTTGGGGCAGGTGACTGAGGAAACTTGGTCGTTTACCTAATAACTTTTGGCATTAGACGAATCACGTCTTCCTTCATTAGTTATCACGATGTTGTACTTACCCTAATGATCTTCGTTAGGGCTGAATTTCCGTGATGAGGAAGAAAATTGGCGAATGTGGTAATAAGTTATTTCGGTTATTGCAGAAAGTCCTGAAAATATATATGAGACACACATTATATGGCCTATAAAAAAAAGCTGTAACAGAGGTTTTTAATAAGTAGAGGAAAAACATCAATGACCACTCAAATTTTTATATAAAATTCTCATAATTTTTTTTTGCCTATCACTTGTTTTGCGCGTTGAATGCCTGGAAATCGCGAATCAAAAGGAAAAAATAAATAAGCTCATATGGTAGAAACTATAACGTTTAAAAGTTTGAAAGGGTAACGTCAGTAACTGGGTCACAAGTTTAATGAATGGGGTTACTGCTGATCTGGTAGCACGGTAGTGTCCCCGCCAAGACGAGTCAACCGAAGCGCAAGGGCACTAACTATCTTTTCTCGACCCGCTTCGGCGTTTTTTTGAAACCTCATAACTTATTTTTTTTTTTTTTTTATAATTTGATATCATTCAATGACTTCTCTGGCCCGGTTGAAGCGGGAGGGTTTGTCAGACTTTTACTGACTAAAGCCAACCCATGTTCCTACAGTTGCATGTACCAGGGCCGCGGTAACTCTCTTTCAAATTTATCTGCAACCCAGATAAATTTATAACTTGGGTTTGGATTATACCAGATAAACAGAAATCTCGGGATATGATTATAATAGTGGGCGTATTCAACATATAAAGTTTCAATTTAATAGCACTTATACTTAATATTTTATTGATATCTGATAAACCCCGATTTCGTCACTGACTCACTCACTCGCTGATGATAATCAAAATTCTTAAGGTCTGACTCAAGGAAACTCCTGAAGTCCTAAATAGCTGAAATTTGTATGTAAGCTAGTATAAAAATTCTAAAGCTTCAAACTTTAAACCCCAAACCAAATAAACTAGGGGATGGCAGTTTATATGAGACTTTCGCAAATTTTGATGATAGAGGTCTGAATATTGATATTATTTTATAACAAGGAGTCAGAATTTTTAGTAAATCACACTTTCCACCCTTTTAATTAGGCAATAGAAAAATTAACAAAATAAAAAAAATGTCGTTAGCAACTTACAAAAAGAAGTAAAATCCCACCAAAAACATTTCACATGTAAAATGTCCCTCCGGCCGTTTTCGCAACTGCGATTCGTAACCAGTTGCGAATTAAGAATTTTTATTCCTTGTTTGCAACCGGTTGCGAATCACACAAACTTTTTCTTTAACCGCAACTTGGTTGCGAACAAAGAATAAGAACTTTGGAAACTTGCATAGTTGCGATGGGAGAAAAGCATTTCTTAATTCGGAATCAGTACCTAGCCACAGATAATATAATACCAGTATAAAGATGCCTCATCCCATACAAAGAAACCGTGCCGCGCCATCTATTGGAATCAATTTTAAATGATCCGTTCAAATGATCTTTGAAATGTGAATTAAGAGCCCAATATTCCATAATCTTGTGCTTAGAAGAGTAGATTAAAGATGAACATACAATTTTATGATCAATTCTAGAAAATGTTGATTTTACACACAATTCAATAACATATCGAAGCACATGACGCCATCTAATGAACATTCACATTTATTTGAACTACATTTTGTTTGCTAGTGCTGGGACCCCATGACCTAGCTAAGATAATGAATAAAAAATGTAAATAAAACGAAAAGTCGCAATCTACGTATATATATTTCACTTAAAAAAAAATAAACAAAATAAAACTTATAAAACAAAATATCTATTCTTCTTTCTTACATACAAAATAAAATATATTTTTTCGGGTCAGGACACGGATACAGATATGAATTTATTTCTGATTATCCGTTAGTTTCGGTGACGGATATTAAATTATTAAGAAATTGTAAAAATAAAACACAAATCCATACTAATCCTATTACTATTATAAAACTGAAAGTTTGTGAGGATGGATGGATTTAAGATGGATGCTTTGATTTAAGAAAAGTCAGCAACAAAAAGAAAAAGAATACGATGAAATAGATGCGGAAACCGATTCGGCAATAAACGACCTGAAGTCCGGAATAATTAGCGTGGGCCACTGCATAGAAATTATTTGCCCATATGCAATCTGATTCTGAGTGAGGGCAAAGTTATAGAAAAGGCTCTTCCCAGTAAAATGGCGGTAACTTTATTGGAAGCCTCCACGGAGTTTTGTCAACAACATGAACAAACTCATGTTCTACCGCTGTGTTTCACTTTCCCACACTCGTGCACGTTCACTAATATTATTAGAACAAAACACCACCATTTTTACACTATTAATATTCAGTTAAACACGATTTTAGGAAAATAAAACAGAGAAGTAACATAGACGCCATCACGTTCCCGCCAAAACTCCCGATGAATGCATTGTCAAGATCAATGGATATTATTATAGCGGTCAGTATCCTCCTGAAAAGTTTGTATGCAAATCAACAAAATAGAGTGTCAGCAAACAGATAACGAAGGTTGCGTATAAGGAATAAAAATCTTTTAGCGTAACTGGTTACGAAACTTAATCATCAGGAGGCCTAGTTACGGTTAAGGAAAAAGGTTTTATGATTCGCAACCGGTTGCAAACAAAGAATAAAAATTCTTAATTCGCAACTGGTTACGAATCGCAGTTGCGAAAACGGCCGGAGGGTAAAATGTTACCAAGACGAGACCATATGGCTCGCACTTTCAAAAAGTTATCAGATCTCATGTAGAGCCAAGCTTCTAACTCTATACGCCCTGATTCTATAAGCCCTAACTTGACAAACTCTACACTTTTGTCAAAATATGTGGCTTGGCCGTTTCGCTACCGTCACATGGGCGTAAGGTGAAAAATTTATTCAATGTTCATTACTTTTCTGTTAAACAATAGTTCGCGTAGTATTTATTTATTTATTTATTTATTTACACTTTATTGTACACCAAGAGAAAAATATTACAAAAAGACATCTTATATCTAAAACCAACATACAACAGGCGGCCTTATCGCGATTCGCGATCTCTTCCAGGCAACCAAGAATGGAAAGTGACAGCCTGGACACAATATGGGGTTGCACTTGGTGCAAAATTAAAAATTAAAATAAAAAGATATTAAGAAAGTAGGTACTAAATACAAAAAAAAAAAAACTATAATAGATACATAAATACATACATACAACTAATATACAGACAAGAAAACAATTCAGCTTATATAAGATTATGATCACAGTAACATGTAGTGCTCCTTCACAAGTCGCTTAAAAACAGGCAGTGATTGCGCGCGCCTTATAGTAACAGGCAATGCATTCCATAGACGAGTGGCCTGGACAGTAAAAGATTTGTCTAGGAAGATAGTGGAGTGCATTGGCATTTTCAGTTTCATATTATCCGATGACCTAAGAACTTTCACGTGCGAGTCACACAGAAACTGAAACCGTTTCTTGAGATAAAGAGGGGTAGAAGGAAGAAAGAGAATATTATACAGGAGAGAAAGAATATGAGCATTCCGGCGATGTCGAATAGGCAACCACTTGAGTTTCACACGAAATTCAGAAACATGGTCATATTTGCGCAAACCAAATATGAACCTTATACAAAGATTTTGAAGCCGCTCAAGTTTATCAAGTTGCACTTCAGTGAGGTCAAGATAGCTGGCATCAGCATAATCAAGGATGGGTAGCAGAAGAGATTGTGCAATCGCAATCTTGGTTGCAGTCGGCAGAAAATTACGCAGTCTTCTCAAAGATCCAGCAGATGCAAATAGCTTGCGGCTAACTTCCTGTAGCTGGGCAGTCCAAGAGAAGCTTTTGTCAAGGAATATACCCAAGTTCTTAACTTTCTCGCTAAAAGGGATAACAGTGTTGTCAAAAGAAACTTGGGGTAGAGTCGTCCAGTCGATCCTTGAGACCGTTCTTGAACTGCCCACCACCAAAACTTGCGTCTTTATGGGATTCACCTTAAGTCCGAACCTCTTGCTCCAGTCGCATATACGGGCCAGATCACTATTAATGGTCGAGATAGCCTCAGGTAGATTTCCAAGAGGAGCTCGTGAGTAAATTTGCAGATCATCTGCATAAAGGTGGTAGGAAGAAATTAATTCGTTGGAGATTGAGTTAATAAAAACAGCGAAAAGTAAGGGAGATAGAACGCCGCCCTGTGGTACCCCGGCACAAGTACTACACCAGGAAGACAAGGTCTCTCCGATGCAAATACGTTGCCGGCGGCCGAACAGGTAACTACGAAACCATTCAATTACCGTTGGAGATATGTTAAGAGAGCCAAGGATGCCAAGCAAAACATCGAAATCCACGGTATTAAAGGCATTACTAAAATCAAGTAGAGCCAAAACCGTTAGATTTCCCAGTTCCATGGCAGACCTTATATCGTCAGTAACATTCAGAAGCGCTGTAGTGGTGCTATGACCAGGACGGAAGCCGGACTGGAAGGGGTTAAGGAGATTATTTTTGGAGAGGAAGGTGCTTATTTGGTTGTGGATTAAGCGTTCAAGGACTTTGGATAGAAATGGCAAGACAGATATTGGGCGATACTCGGCAAAGGATGTGGGATTGGATTTTTTAGGTAAAGGAATTATTTGAGCGTCTTTCCATGAGCTTGGAAAGACACTACTAGACGCGGAAAAATTGAGGATATGGCAAATGACGGGAAGGATAATGTCCAGCACCGGGAGTAGCATTTTGCGGCTGATACAGTCGCTTCCTACTGCGTTTGATGAAATCGATTGTATGCTCTTCTTAACATCACATGTAGTAAATTGACCAAAAACAAATGGAGAATAACTGGGAGTCGGAAGAGATGAAAGATGATTCAATGTATTTAATTTAGTAGTCCTATCAAAATTGGACGAAGCAGTAAAATGATTATTCATTGCATCAATATTAAGATCTTTAGGAATAGTCTCCTCCCGTGACTTACCGACCCCCAATGACCTTAGAAATTTCCATACTTTGGATGCGTCCCCATTTTGGACAGAATCATGAATATGTTGGCGATTAGCATTCCTACACACCTTGTTGCAGTGTTTACGTATTGAGACATATCTCTCCCTATTAGCGTCAGTAGGGTTGCGCTTATATTTCGACTTTGCCGTAACTTTTTTATTCATGACATTTTTTATTTCATCCGTAAGCCATGGTGCCGGCAAATGTCTCACTTTGACTGCCCGAACAGGAGCGTGACGGTCGTAAAGTTCAACAAGCTTAGTGGTGAACATAATAACTTTCTCATCGACTGAAGCGGAGGCAAATAGATAAGACCAATCTATGTTGCTGGCATCCTCACAAAGACTGTCAACGTTCATGCCTCCAAAATTGCGTTGCATGAGGATTTTGGCTTTAGCCTTAGGTGGACGAATTTTATATGACAGAAAAATCAAATCGTGATAAGAAAAGGCATCGGCTGAGCATTGGCCATGCTTAGCGACGCGATCAGGAGAGGAAACCAACATCAAGTCAAGAAGTGAAGGAGTAGAGTTTGGGAAATGGTGAGTAGCACTAAGCGGAAGAATGGAAAGATTACTAGAAATTGAAACATTAGTAAGGGAAGAAGAACGATGGTCCTTCTTCAGCAGGCAAGTATTAAAGTCACCCATGATTATGCTATGACTGTATGAAGGGATAAGCATTTCTAAGAGCTTCTCGAAGGATGAAAAAAAATTAACACGTAATGAAGGACAATAATAAACTCCAAGAAGTAATTTAGAATGATTTAGCTCGACCTCCAGAAAGAGATGCTCACCAGCACCCGATGGTGGTGGCTGCGCTGACACATTGATAATAGAGTAAGGAATATGAGCGCGGAGATATATGGCAACACCACCACCACCACCAACAGTCCGGTCGTTTCTAATAAGCACAAAGCCGGGCAGAGAGTAACTAGTAGAAGGGAGACATGGTTTAAGCCATGACTCGGAAATAAGTATAGCATGTATGTTTTTACAGTTAAAACTAGCCAACATATCGTGGAAATGAGCCGGAATACTCTGAGCGTTGATATGTATAACGTTAAAATTCTTAGGAACATCGGAAAACTGCGCTCTTTGACTGTCTACAAGAGAAGGAACACTCACAATACTGTCATCATTATTCAAAGAAAAAAAACTATCACTATCACTGCTTTCATTAGACATAAATATTAACTTATTATATAAATATATAAAACCCTATCTTAAAAATATAACAAAACAACAAGTTCACCTGCCAGTTGCGTTATTCAGTATAAGAATAAAATTAAAATAAAATAAAAACATGTTAAATCCGGGCAACAAAAACAGAATTTTCACGAAACACAAGAAAAAGAAAACACGTGTACAGGAGTATTTAAATTGAACATGCAAATTGACAAATAAACGGAACGCACCGATAAATTCACAACTTGACATTTCAGTGACATTGACACAAAGTATTTTATGATGACAGTGACAAGCAAGACGTGTCAAATTGTAAACAATGTATCACTATGTTTGGAAATTTATTAAAAACTGTGAAGGTATAAAACAAAACCTAATATTACCCTACCCGGACCCTCATGAAAACATCACAAGGATGAAAATTACTTCTTCAAAGCTGCAACACGTTTCAGTCTTGCGGTCTTCGAAGAAGCAGCGGTCGGAATAGTTTCTGACACTGCCACTTTAGGTCCACTCGGCTCGGGCTCAATGGGAATCGGCGCAATTTTGTCCAAATCAGCAAGTGAATCAATCCGGTGCCGCGTATCTTTAGGACCAAGGACATACACACATCCCGCTTTAGTCCAGCTCTTAGCGACGCCAACTCTTGCCCTCGCTGCCAGGAACACGTCATGCCGCCCCTTTGTCAGAAACTCTGACATAGTAATGCCTGAAGCCCTTAGCTTGACTTTCGAGAACCATATCTTATCCCGGATTGCAAGACTGCGCACCTTAAATAAGATAGGCCTGGATTTATTGGCCACTGCTCGACCCATCCTGTGACATCGACTGATGTCAGCAACAGTAAAATCGTTAAGCTGTAATTTATCACAGACCACTTTAACGATGACCTTAGCGGTGTCCTCCTTTTGCTCTTCACTTACGCCATGTAAAAGCAAGATTTTCCGCCGACCACGCATCTCCATTTGGTCAACAGTACCAGCAAGAAGCTCCACCTGTCGCTGAAGACTGTTGAGGGCTTGTGATATGAATGCCCGGAACAAATTAAATTCCACTGCCAGGCCGGAACTTGTGACAGGTGATGGAGGGGTCTTCTGCAATTCAGCTTCGAAGACAGACATCCTTGTGTGGAACAACTCTTTTAGATCACTTAAAGTGCAGGTCAGTGAATCCATTGTCTTGATGTGATATTATTTTGTAAAGAAGAAGTTGTGAGGAGATAACGCTACACTAGCAGGTAATAACTATAAACTATCAAAATATGTCATAAAATATTGTAAATTATTATTGTATTAAATTAAATTGAATTTTAATTAAGAGCCTATTTTTTTAAGTGTTACTGGTACAACTACCCACAAGAAAAAAGTGAAGTAATGAAATATGGCCACGAGGAGTTGCGCAAAAAAACTACGTGAAAGTTATAAGTGGCGACTTCTAGTATCAAGGCATGTGCAAGTAGCGAAACGACCAAGCCACATATATTGACTAAGATGTAGAATTTGTGAAGTTAGGGCGTGTAGAGTTCCAAGCTTGGCTCTCTTGGTTAACTGTTGACAGTACCAGCTATATTGTCTCGCCTGGGCTATATTTTACATGAAACACATAATTCATTCAGTATAAGTAAGTCAGTTAAAAATTCCTTTAATAGAATTATAATAAGCCTCTGTCCCGTTGAAACTGTGCGGAACGGTCAAACTTGTGTAAACTGTAAACTTGTGCTAATTATCTCTGACCGCCGTCTTCATTACGTTTAGTTAAGATTACTGAAACTTTACGTGATTTCAGTGGCGTAAAGTTTTAATTTTCTAAGATGATGAGGTTATACTAAACGCTTCCCTTGTTAAAACAATTACTAAGTTTCTCTCTAAAGACTTTCTATGAAACATAATCAATCATCGGGTATATCCGACTTATCGTTGACATATGAGGACGCTGGGAGTAATTTGTTAGCCGCCTTTTTTAATTATTTATATTGTCTGCCTATATATTTAAGAGGAAAATATTTTTTTTTTTTTTTTTTTTTCTACTTGGCGTCTCGCAAACAGTCAAAGTGACCGACATATGCTTAACCGGGCTTCCCTGTGGAGACTAATCTCTTAGCCTCCGGCCAGGCTTCAAAATACTAAACCTAAGCGACAACGCTGAGGGCTACCCTAGTTGGGGTCGGACCTCGGCTCAGGGCGTCGCTGGGGGGACAGCTAAGGCCGGATCTATTAAAGTGATTCTACCATCCGTTCGGAAAAGCCTACGTGGAGAAGAACGGACGAGAAACTCCAATAAACTAACTAGATTTTAACTAATGCACAGCATCGCGGGCTGGCTTGTAGAATTTGATAGGGACTTCGCGGCGGGCCTCGAGGGTGAGGACGGAACGAATACGGTCGTTTTTTGTATGCTTAATGTAGAATCGGGTCAGAGTGTTCGTACTACTTACGAACCCATTGACCGTCCTTATATATAAGGCTATCTAACTCCTTTGTGATGCACTCGTACCTCGAGAAGAGGGCACTTCATGAAACGGGGTCAAGAGTGCCCGCATTCCGGATTTCAGCATCCAGAGCACGGGCCTGAGGGGACATAAAGATGGAGTACGCGCTGATTATGTTCTCAGCAACGCTCAAGTATGACTTGTGCCCAGAGGGGGCAGCGGGAGGCGGGCACTTAGCGGCAGAGGTGGTGGAGGCCACCTTCTGGCTTTGTGCGGACATGGGGGCGGCAGAGGCAAGAATTGGTGCTGAGTTGGTAGTGGTCATCAGCGCCGGGATGGGCTGGGAGTAAGTCTGAGGAGCCACACTCAGGTGGTTCAGCTTACCCCATGGGGCAGTCCGCTGAGGGGCTAGTCTGGGAGGGGGGTGAGAGGAGGGGGCTGCGCGTACTTGCCGCCCTGCGTGATTCTTGGCCATTTTTGGCGCAAGCTTAGGGGCTTTTGGGCACCCCCGGTAATTAGCTGGGTGCCCGACTTGGCCACAGAGCACGCAGCTGGGAGGCTCCGTGCATTCTGCGCGGTCTTTGGGACGGGGGCATTCTTTTGTGCTATGCTCGCCCAGGCACTTGACGCACCTGGGGGTAGCATAACAGTTGGTCTGAGAGTGACCATAGAGTTGGCAGTTGTGACACTGACCAACGACGTGGGGACGGTACGGCTTTTCAATAGTTATGCCCGACAGGGAGCATACAGTCTTGACTCCAAAAATGGGGTTATGTCTATCGGTGTGGCTGCAAACAACCAACACCATATCGTATTGTTGTCCACCTCTTGCTTTATGCAGGCGTTCCACCGCCTGCATAAAGGGACATTCTGGGCTAACAAATCTTTACGGATTTCCTTCGTAGAAGTTTCTTTGGGAATTCGGCGAATAACCACTCGGGTGGGCCTCTCTTCCAGGAGGGAGTAGGTGTGGAACGAAGCGTTCCTACCTTTCAGGAAGCGAGTTAACTCTCGGTAATCTCGGGACGTGGGGACCTGGATCCTGATGCCCTGTTGGCATGCAGTGGCCTTGGTGTAATTGATTTTGCGCTCAATAGGCGCTAGAAATGTCGTTCCATTTCCCTTTATCCTGAAGATAAATGGGTGGAGGAAGAGGAAGCTTCCTAGTGGTATAACTGTCTACTACTACCATGGGGCTGGGCGAGCGGTTTACCCGCTGAGAATCGTTAGCGGGGGCGGGGGCGGGGGAGGGTTGCCTGTCGGGCGAGGCCGGTAGCAGAACTGACTGGGGAGAGGTTTTAGCTACCGCCTTTTTGGCCTTGGCAGCATGAGAGGGATTCAACCTCTTTTTCCTCTTGCCCTTAGAATTTTTAGTGGACTCGTTATCGGAGGAGGACATGGTATCATAATCCTCTGACCTATCGGGGATATCAGGGTCGGCTATCTGGTTAACTATTGAGTTAACGAGGTTAGCTGCTGCTTCCCACTCATCATCGGTGCTAAGGGCCACTTCCATCTCAGGGGGGAAGTAATATATATTCGAGGTACAATGAAACGACCGTCTTACTCAATAGCTAGTTTATTGCGGAGTTACCCACTAGAGAACGATACATATATTACATCCCTCCAACATTAATTTGGAAACCTGTAACAATGGACAATCATAGGTATATAAACACAATAATAATACATTAAACAAAGCGATCTTATAATTAACTTAGAAATATTGCTTATAATTAACAGGTTTACGCGACCTCTGGGTGCGTCCAATCGAAGCTACTTTGGCAGAACTAGGGCTAGGTTCAACATTAGGACTAACGACCACCTCAGCTGGTTCTGAACCATTATTGACACTTTCGCATGCCTCTGCCCACTCCTCATTATCCTCATCTCTCTGTGGCATTACCTCATTATCGTCTGTTGCCGACACTATCATATCTGTCAAGACCGGCACCCGCTCCTCGCCCACGTCAGTGGCCAAAACAGAAGGTGGTGAACTAGATATTGGCGTTGGCATCGCGGGTCGTGCTTGGCTCTGACTGAGAGGAAGGGGCAGATTCTGCAGCGGTGACGCTGGTGAAACGGTCGGTCCGAGCACCAATGAGCTACCTATAACGTCCGTTTTCCCAGCGTCACTATTATTCATACCATCTTTACTTATCAACTTTCTCATTTGATCGATATGTCTGTAACAATAACAATCATAATCTTTAAAATATATTTCAAACATTCTTGATCCTATTGATCTTTTTACAATTGCTACGCTCCAAATGCTTTTTCTTGCTACAAACCATTTCGCCCAAACAGTGTCACCTATTTCAAAACATCTATTACGTTGTAATGATGCTGCTTCGTTATTACTATCCATATTTTTTCTACTTTGTGGTAGGACGAGGTCCAACCTGCACCTCAAATTACGGCCTAACATCAACATAGCCGGTGTCGAACTGGTAGCACAATGAACTGTATTCCTATAATCAAACAGAAAACCTTGCAATTTGTCAACAATACTCGTTTGGCACAATTGCAATTGTTTATCTGAAAGTATGCATTTTATCATTTTTTTACAAGTCTTCACGGAGTTTTCTGCTTGGCCGTTACTAGCTGGGTGATAGATAGGTGACGTCGGATATTCAATACCGTTCATACGACAAAATTTAATGAACTCTGCAGATTTTATCTTCGCATCGTTATCAGATACAATAACATTAGGTATGCCAAAGCGAGAAAATAATTCTTTTAATTTTAAAATAAGCGCACTGGTTGAAGTACTACGATCCATATAGATGCATTCCAGCCATTTTGAGTACGCATCTACTACAATTAGGTAAACAGCCTGACCTATAGACATGTAGTCAATATGAATGCGGTGCCATGGCGTGGCCGGGCGCGCGGCCAGGGCGCGGGTGGTGCCGCTGGCGGCGCGCAGCGCACGGCGGAGCACGCGCTGCACGCACCCACCCATCGTTCTATATCACCGTCAATTCCGGGCCACCACATCCTACTACGAGCCGCGCTCTTTGTTTTCACTATCCCGAAATGCCCGGAATGCAATTCCTTAAGCATTCTTTCTCTAAAATCAGCCGGAATTACTAATCTGTGTCCGCGAAACAAACAACCATTTATCACTTCTAAATCGCCCTTGCATTAAAAATATGGTAGAATATTATTGCATTTAATTTTTCTAGGCCAGCCACAGTTCATGTACCTAATTACTGTCCTCACTACTTTATCAGAACAGATTGCATTTTTAAATCATTAAATAATACGGGTTCTACACTCTCTTCCATAAACAGAAAGTACTTGGAACTAGCATCGGGCTTATCTTCGCTGGCTGCCATTGATAACGGTGCGCGGGAGAAATAATCTGCCACATCGTTACTTTTACCATCTATATATTTAGGTATATAGTTGTAAGCGGATAAAATTATGGCATATCTTTGCAGACGTAACGCGGCAGTTACCGAAACCCCTTTGTTTTTGTCGAAAATCGATAACAACGGCCTATGATCTGTTTTTAGTATAAACGGTTCCTTACGGCCGTACACGTATTGGTGGAAATGCTTTACACCAAATATAATGGCAGTCGCTTCCTTTTGGATTTGACTGTAGTTCTTCTCGCTAGTTGATAAGGAACGCGAGGCGAGAGCTATCGGTCGCTCGCGGCCGTCCGCGTCTCGGTGCGCGAGAACGGCGCCGAGGCCGGCGGGCCCGGGCGGCGTCTACAGTCAACGTCAGCGGCGCCTCTGGGTCAAAGTGCGCCAGTACGCGATCACTACTCAACTCCCTTTTTACACTCTCGAACGCCGCCTGCTGGCGCTCTCCCCACTGCCACTCTGCACCCTTACGAAGTAGTTCGTATAATGGGTTTAATAAAGCCGATGCATTTGGTATAAAATTTCTGTAGTAATTAACTACCCCCAGAAAACGCTTTACCCCTAATATGTCAGTAGGCGCCGGCGCGTCTAAGATAGCTTCAACTTTAGACGGACATGTTCTTAAACCGTTTCTATCGATGACGTAACCTAAATACGTTACGCTTTTGTTAAAAAAACAAAACTTATCCTTCTGCAGCAGTAAACCGGCATCCTGCAATCTTTCTAAAACTTGTCGTAATCTAGACATATGTATATCTTTGCTAGGCCCCGTAATACAGATGTCATCTAACCAAACGCTAATCCCTTCAATACCTGCCAACAAGGTCTCCATAGCCCTCTGAAAAATCGCGGGCGCACAGGCCAGACCATAGACCAACCGTGTATAAGAAAACAGACCTTTGTGCGTATTAATTGCACACAGTTTTTGAGACGGTTTTGATATTTTAAATTGATTATACGCATTGCTCAAATCAATTTTTGAATAATGCTCCCCTCCCCCTATACTAGAAAAGACCTCTTCTATACGGGGCAAGGGATACTTGTCAATCTCTAAATCTTTGTTTAACGTACACGAAAAATCACCGGCAATTTTTAATTTACCGTTTTCCTTTAATACTGGAACAATGGGCGTTGCGTAATCTGCATAACTGACCGGTATAAGTATACCTAAACTGACGAGCCTATCTAGTTCTTTGCTAACTCTGTCCTTGAGCGCGAAAGGCACGGTACGCGGTTTGAAAAATTTTGGCGATGCACTTTCTTTTAACTTTATTAAGTCTATTTCGAACTTATTGAAACAACCCAATTCGTCTCGCCATAGGCTTTGGAAATCTATCAAGAATCGTTGCACTTCTTCAGGGCTTTTATAAGTACCAATATTATAATTTTTAGTAGTCAAATAAATTTTGAATTTAGTCATGAAATCACGACCTAGAAGTGGGGGACCGCCATTTTCTAAAACGTAAATTTTGACATTCTGACTTGATTTTAAATATGTAACCGTTGCAACAAAATAACCCACAGGCGTGATTTTGTGACCATTATATAAAAACATTTTTAAAGCGCTCTTTAACAGTTTATTACTAGAAAAATGCTGTAAATATAGCCTTTTCGATATAACTGAACTGCCTGAACCTGTGTCTAACTCCATACAAATTTCTATATCGTTTAACATCACTGATATTTTTATAGGATTATTGTCAACATACCTCAAATTAAAAAGTTGACATTTCCTGCAATCCTCTTGAGATTTATCTATTTTCTCCGTACCAATATTATGCACATTTGACATTTTGACCGCACACAACTTTTTCAAATGCCCTTTTTGACCACATACTAAGCACTAGTAGTTCTTAAATCTACACTTTGCCGCAATGTGGTTCTTCATACCACACACTGTACAACGCGCTTGGTTGCCGTCGTTGCCATCAAACGCGGCAGCCGTGCCGGCGGAGCCCGCTTGACGTAACGCGGCCCTTGCGGCGCCAGCTCCCGCCCGCACGTAAAACACCGGTTCCTCCTTCACTGCGACCTCGCCTGCGCTGATGGTGTCGCCTGCGCCAACCACGCGCGCCTGTCTTGCGCATGACGCCTTCTGCGCGACCTCCAATGCACTTGCGAGTGTTAGGGTCTTGGAGTCACATTCAAAAAGTTTATCACGCTCATGTCCTGTCTTAAAGCCCAGCACGAACCGGTCTCTCAGTAAGGTATCCAGTTCTGTGCCAAAATCACAGTATACGGCCAGCCCTCGCAGCCGTGCTGCCCACTCCTCGATGCTTTCACCGTCGGATCTTGTTGCTTCGTAAAACTTTGCCCTATCAGCAAAAGTCGACCTTTTCGGCGTGAAATGTTTGTTGAGTACTTGAGCTAGCTCGTTGTAGGTAACGTCTTCGAGTTTCTTCGGATGAACCAGGTTCCGAAGCAGACGGTACGACTCGTCTGGCTATATTTACAGCATTTTTCTAGTAATAAACTGTTAAAGAGCGCTTCAACAAAACAGCACTTTGATTGGCATCTTTAATGTCGTTCAACTTTATAAATTGCGTCAATTTACCATAAAACACATCCCACTCGTGTATTTTATAGTCATAAACGCCTAAATTTCCGAGAAAACTAGGCATTTTTTTTTTTTTACTTGCGGGTACTTTTTTTTTTTCGTCGCCAGATAATATATATTCGAGGTACAAAGAAACGACCGTCTTACTCAATAGCTAGTTTATTGCTGAGTTACCCACTAGAGAACGATACATATATTACATACGATACATATTCGTCATCAGCCCATTTGGACTTGGCCTGTGACTGAAAGGCAGCTACGCGCTGCTTGTACTCATCATACTGGAGCAGGAGTGATTTTACGGGAACGGTGTGATTTGGACTTCACGGAGCCTGAGGCTTTAGGGGACTGCGATCTCTCCCAGAGAGGGGAGAGTCTGACTTTAAGGTCTGAGCCTCAACCGGGGAACGTGTGGGTGACCTGGACCCGGTAATGGGTCCGACAAAGGGGGAAGGCGACCTAGGCGCATCATGGAACACCGTAGGCGCGGGGGCCTGGCTAAGCCTACGAGCCTCGAACTGGGCCGCAGCTTTCTGTTGGGCCTCAGTGGGTGGAATGGGAATATCGGATGGGAGGGCATCGATAAGCCTCCACAGGGCAGCACCGTATTTTAAACGGATTTCAACGTCTTGCATAAGATTCTCCCTGAGGAGCTTTATGGCAGACTGAAGCAGCTCTATCTCTTCTGCATCTAACTTTGCTGAAGGCATCGTTAGAGGGTAAGGGACCTCCATGGGTGGGTGGGCCCGGGGATGTGCGAAACCTACCTTCCCAGTCGGGTGAGACTGGGAGGTGAGTACCTGGTGAGCCCTAAGCTAGTTAACCTGTCACCAATCTTATTGGGTGACAGGGGTCCTATGGTACCAGTAAACCCACTGAAGGTGGGCCACCCTCCTCCTGTGTACCGAAAAGTCTGGTTCGTAGGGGTAAACACACCCTACCGTACCAGGTGTAGCTGTGGAACAGAGACAGGGGTTGACTATAGGCCAACTACCCTGCTCCCGACTCCTTCTAACTGCCGTGCTCTGAAGGAGCTTGGCGAGTGCAAGGGTACAGCACTCCACTTGGCTTCGTTAGCACCGTAAGGTTTCCGCCAAGGACCACTAAGTCATGGTTTTAACCCAGAAGGGGTCAAAAAGATGTCTCTACTAGTAACCTAAGTTACTAGTAGCGACACCTGTGAGCGACGCGCGGAGACGCAGCGACCGCAGTGACGTCACGCAGGGGCGCGACGAGTCGGAGGGTGGGGCGCGGCGAGGCGCGCAGTGGGGCGGCGAGCGGCAGAGCGGCGAGCAGCGGGACGTCCTCTCGAGGCGGTCGACAGGCGCTGAGTGAATGAATGTGTGGGAAATACCCCTCAGTAGCTGATTTTATATGAGAATCACGTCTAAACGGCTAATCGTAATTTTTTGGAAAATATATATGTAACATAAGACTATTTTTTTATTAATAATTTAATCTTGAAGAAAATTTGGAGTTTTAATCGTATACCTTAGTCTAATTATTTTGTAAAGTTAAAAAACCACGATCACACCAAAAGTGCCGGACGTATTTAATGAAATTGTCACCATCTCAAAGAAAATTTAATGGGGAATTTTTAACTGCACCTCTATTTAGAAATTTAAGCAAACAAAATATCTCCACTAATAACCTACTGCAAAACAATATTACTCACCGTAAAACAAAAATACTGATTTGCACACAAATTATTCAATTAAATATAAAATAAATGTGAATTAGTCCAAGAGCGAGCGAAGCGAGCTCGGGAGCTTAGGGCACCCCGACACATTTATTTTATATTTAATTGAATAATTTGTGTTTTGTAGAAGAAGGCATAGATATCGAAATATGCACAGCATGCAAAAAACCGGGCCATGGGGCCAACCAAGCTAAATGCGAGAAGTTCCAGAAGGCAGTGGACCGTCAATTAGCACAACACGAAGAAAAAGAAAGGAAGAAAAGAGAAGCAGCCGAACGCAGACACGCAGCACTGAGATACCGTCGGGAATGCGCTGGGAGCGAGCGAAAGTGTGGTCATGGTCCTGATGGATCTTTCGAAGGCCTTCGACTCAATAAACCACGAAGGTCTGATGAAGAAGCTTCAAACAGCTGACGTCCCGAACAACATCATCAAACTAATAGAGAATGGGGAATTTTTAACTGCACCTCTATTTAGAAATTTAAGCAAACAAAATATCTCCACTAATAACTTTATTAAATTCGATTACCTCGTCATTAATGCGAATGGTTTTGCGGTAGTTTCTCTTGTGAGTGAACATGGCACACTCCGTTTTGTCTTCGTTGCATTTTAGCCCCCAGCGACGGTAGTAGTCGATAACGGTGTCGGCGGCCCAGCCCGTGCGGTGCGTCGCGCTGTTCGGTTCAGGAGACCTGTTAAGGATGCACAGGTCATCGGCGTATTGGGAGAGCTTGAGTCCGCGGATACGGTCCCGTTGGTCCCAGACGTCGTGCACGTACAGATTGAAAATGATTGGACCCAGGATAGAACCCTGAGGGACTCCGTGTGGCACCGGTTTTTCGTCGCTGTTGGTTGTTCTGAAGCAGCCGTAGGTTTTGCGACCGCTCAGGTAATTCTCTATTAGTTTGATGATGTTGTTCGGGACGTCAGCTGTTTGAAGCTTCTTCATCAGACCTTCGTGGTTTATTGAGTCGAAGGCCTTCGAAAGATCCATCAGGACCATGACCACACTTTCGCTCGCTCCCAGCGCATTCCCGACGGTATCTCAGTGCTGCGTGTCTGCGTTCGGCTGCTTCTCTTTTCTTCCTTTCCTTTTCTTCGTGTTGTGCTAATTGACGGTCCACTGCCTTCTGGAACTTCTCGCATTTAGCTTGGTTGGCCCCATGGCCCGGTTTTTTGCATGCTGTGCATATTTCGATATCTATGCCTTCTTCGTTTTGAATTGTGGAGGTGGGGTGTTTCTTCTCACCGTGACACGCCGATGTCGCATGCGTGAAGAGGAAACATTTCTTACATTGTACTACTCTCCTGGGGTCATCTTTGCATTCCTGAGGCTTCATGCTGAAGGCCCCAAAGTACGCATGCTTTGTTGTCTTCATAAGCGTAGCAATTTCATCGTATGAGTGGGCACCATCAAAGATAAAAATAATTGTAGGTTACCTTTAATTGTTCTCATTTTGATCGGTCTCACACCGATGCACCGCTCCATTTCCTCAAGGCATGCCTCATTCGTCATCGTAGATGTTTGTGATGAGCACAACCTTCGTCTGATGAGTCTGCCGGGCTTAAGGAACGCGTGCCACGAAGCGAAGCCCATCGTCAAGCTTCCTCAACTCTTCTATAATTATTTTCCTCATGTCCGCGGTGTATACGCGGATCGTGATGGTTCTTTTGTTACTAGCCATGGCGTGTCTTGCTCCATGCTCTGTGATTATTATTCTAATTTTTTTAAGGATTTCCGGATCATTGATTTTCTTGACGTCTGTTATGATTATGTCGGGGATGTGAGTGGATGATGTGATCACTCTTGGTTGTCGCTGGGTCGTTGTCGAGTTAGGGGTGACATCACCTCTCTTTCTCTTCTTCGGTTTCGGTGAGGTAAAAGGCGGGTGGGCGTAGTCTTTTTCCCTTTCCAATTCGCCTTTGTGCTCCTCTTCGGTGGAGAGCGAGGAGAAGCGGTTGCTTGTTGTTATGCCAGGCTGTTGCTGCGAGGCAGGCAGATGGTGCGCGGCCGCGCCGTCAAGTGACTGAACTGAGTCGGCGCGAAGAAGTGTCACATTCACAGGTCACGTTTTCTTGACTTTCAAGTCCTATAATTGGCATGTACTTCACATTTAACTGTCCGTAGCACTTGCGACAGTCTATTTTATTTATTTTGCAGAAGTTTATACTACACGAATAAATATTAATTTCGTTTACACTGTTCACTAGGTGTCCGTTTGAAATATTTACTGAAATTTTATAAAACATTTCAGGGCACTTCCCTTGTTACACAATCTACAAGTTAATTGCTTAATCTTAGTTTGAAGCCCCTGCCACTCATGAAATTTTTTAATTATGTTAATTTTTGCGCAGTACCAACAAGCAACTGCGTATTGTCCTTCATTGTCCGGGGAAAGTTCACTTACACTAGCTATTTATAGTCACTGTTTTTTTTATTGTTTACAATTGCACTGTCCGTGTCCATTTCACTAGTTTCACTGTTTGCGGGAGGGCCTAATGGGCCTCCCTTAGTCTCCACACTCATATGAGCGCAAACTTATGTGGTTTGTCTCATAAAAATATTGCGCCACTCGAGGCAATAGGCACTGAGAGCGCGAGAGAGCTCCACGCGCACGTCCGCTCGCTACGGCTACCTAGTCCAGTCAATCTTATCTTATATCTTGGGTTAATAAACATGAAACTTGACATTAATACCATCCTTAGTAAACAATAAATGTTGACCTTATTAGTTTTCAAAACTGCCCCAAATTATGATTTAGGGGGTGTTGAAGTTTGTATGGAAGAATCTAAATTCTTGAGTCAATAATCATTAAACTTGACATAAATACCAAACTAAATAAACAATAAAGGTTTTCATTGTTAGTTTTATGCAACAACCCCCAAAAGACGATTTAGTGGGTAATAAATTGTTTTTGGAGAACCTTATTTCTTGGGTTAATAAATTTGAAAGTTGACATAAATACCATTCTAAGTGAACAATAAAGGTTGTCATTATTAGTTTTACTTATCTACTCCCAAAATACGACTTAGGGGGTGTTAAAGTGTTTTTGGAGAAACTTATTTCTTGGGTTAATAAATTTGAAACTTGGCACAAATACCAACCTAAGAAAACAATAAAGGTTGTCATAATAAGTTTTTCGAAACTTACTCAAAATAAAAAAGAGAAGAAATGAGTAAATAGCATTGTTATGTTGTTCAAAACTCGACCCTCAACTGGGCATAAAGGGGCTGATAAGTTTTTAGGAGAGGTTTTTACTTTGTGGCGGTAACCTAAAATTTATTATTGTTTAAGTCAAATAACTAATCCTCCCAATCCAATAAACCCTGTATATCTACGATACCCAATTTTTTATTGTTTTAATAATAGCTTATTTTTGGTCGCTTTCACTAACTTAATAAGAAAATCATTTATAGGATAAACGAAATCACGCGAACGAAGTCGCGGGCAGAGTGCTAGTGACCATAGAGAAAGTAAAACTAATACTAGTGACAGCGTAAAACTATAGGCGTAAAACTAATATTTCTGTTTGAATTGTGAAAATTGGTCTACGAATTTAAGAGATATATACTGAAGAATATATTAATTTTTCAGTATTCAGAAAAATGTACAGGTTTAGATTTTAACGTTTTTGTTCAACAAAGATTTAGTGTTTGTAAATATATAATACTAGCTGACCCGGCAAACTTTGTTTTGCCATAAAAAGACCAAACATTTATCTACCCTACCCTACCCTACCCGACCCCACAATACCCTACACTACAATACCCTACCCTACCCTACCCTACCCTAACCTACCCGACCGATCAATATCAGACGGCTGATAGACAGCTATCTTGACAGTAGGAAGGTCAAGGTTCGGTATGCCGGGGAGGAATGCACGAGAGAGACTGACAACTTGACTGCGTTCAAGGGTCAATCGGCGGTCCAATCCTGTGGAACACTCTCCTAGACCCACTATTGCAGCAGTTAGAGCGGCGCGGGATCTTCTTGCAGGCATTCGCGGATGACATCGTCTTGGTCGTAGATGGGGACTCAGCGACTGAACTCTCGACATCTGCCAATGCAGCCCTCGCCCTTGCTCAGAGTTGGGGTGTCAGAAATAAATTGAGGTTCGCACCGCACAAGACCTGTGCGATGGTGGTAACCAACAAACTTAAGTACGACACCCCAAGGCTGAGCATGGCCGGGGTCGACATCGGTATGGTTAAGAGTATGAAGTTGTTGGGTCTGAACATTGACGAGAAGCTCACTTTCAGTGAGCATACCGCGAACGTCTGCAAGAGGGCAGCTGATATCTACAAACAGCTGTCCCGCGCTGCAAAGGTTAGCTGGGGACTAAGTACAGACATCATACACACCATCTACACAGCCACAATTGAGCCCATAGTTACATGCGCGGCCGCTGCCTGGGCACCCGCCACGAAAAAGGTTGGGATACGGAAAAAACTAAGCTCTGTCCAACGAGGATTCGCGCAGAAGCTCTGCAAATCTTACCGCACTGTATACAGGAGGCAGCCGCCCTGTATGAAGCAAGGAGAGGGTCATCCCGGTTTGTGCCAGGAGACAGGGAGATCGAGAGTGCGGTGAGGTTTGCTAAAGCCCCTCACCCAGCTACACAAATGCCCCTCGAGTTCATGTGCCTGGCAGATCGAGAGTTGCTAGCCAGCAACAATACGGAGACGGTGCGTATCTTCACCGACGGCAGCAAAATTGAGGGCAAGGTCGGAGCCGCATTATCCATCTGGGATAATGATGGTGAAGTCCGGAGCCTCAAGCTTTGCCTTGCCGCGTACTGCACCGTCTACCAGGCGGAACTCCTGGCCATTTGGAAAGCGACCGAGATAATCCTCGCGCGGCAAGAAGCGAGCTATGGCTTGTACAGCGACTCAATGGCAGCATTGCAAACGCTTGCAAGCCATAGCTCTCTCCATCCCCTGGCATTCCACGCGCGCGCCAATTTGGCTCAGGCCCTGGCCCAGAACAAAGCTGTGTCTTTGTTCTGGGTCAAAGCCCACGCGGGCCTGCCGGGGAATGAGCGAGCGGACGAGCTAGCCAAGGAGGCAGCATTGTCTTCACGGAGGATGCCGGACTACGACCAGTGTCCGGTTTCATTTATCAAGCGACAGATCCGTTTGGAATCGCTTGATGAATGGAATCGGAGATATGTGTCGGGCGAGACAGCTTCCGTGACGAAAATGTTTCTTCCGGACGCAATAGTGGCCTTCCGTATTGTGAAACAGGTACGGCCCTCAGGTGTTCTCACGCAGGTTTTAACGGGGCACGGTGGGTTCTCTGAATACTTGAATCGCTTCAAGTGTAAGGGGAGCCCATCGTGCGTCTGCGATCCTAGCGTGCCAGAAAGTGTCCAGCACATATATGTAGAATGCCCGCTATTTATCAGGGAGCGCTACCAACTTGAATGTGAGCTGGACAAAAAACTGACGAACGAGAGTATCTATGGGTTCATGACAAAGCAATATAGGGAAAGGTTCCTGGCGTACTGCACTAAAGTAGCCACTGTGGTGATAGATAGGAACAAGACCTGATGCGCACTGTGTTTCGTGTATATGTCACAATATTCAAAACGTAAGCACAGAATGCGACACAGCTATCTATCACCAGCAGTATGTTAGGTAGTACCTGATTGTTAAAACTGTGATATAATTTTAGATGTTAATTCTGTGATACTGTACTTTTATATGTTTTTTTTTTATCCCTATGTTTTTACCATGCACCTTTTATGTTTTATCCCTATTGTTTTATTTTATTGCTGATCAGCACCAATTTTGTTTTAATTTTACTGTGATATTTGTACTGGATTTATGTTTTTATACAATGTTATTTCACTTACTTGTTATTTATATTTGTCATTGTAGCACTATTTGCACCTATTATAATTGTGCTTTACCAGTTTTATTTACCCGAATTGATTTAAATAAAGTATGCACTTAGATTAGATTAAGTAAAGTGGGCATCCCACCCACAGAATGAAAGATGATGGATGAAAGAAAGAAATAGTATAAAGGATAAAAGTACGAGAGGCATGCAAGCGAGAACTGGAATGAGAGAAGTTAAGCACAAAATAGGCGCCAAATTTTGTGGCGGGATTAGTGTTAAGTATAAATAATAATATAAAAAAACCTACCCGACCCTACACTACATTACACTACCCTTCCCTACCCTACCCTACCCTACCTACAAACCTCACGGAGTCCGAGACCTTTCCAACGAATGCAAAACCATGGAAATCAGTTCGTGCGTTCTGGAGTTATAGCGTGCGTTCAGGGAGGAAAACCCTACTTATTTTTATATATTAGATAGAAATTAATGTTTATAAGGTTTCTAATTGAAAAATGCTTTTATAGTGTGCATGAGTTTCTGGATTATAAATTGTAAGTTTTTTTGTAAATTGCACGGTGATTTTAAATTATGATTGTTATTATTTTGTCATTGGTTTTATTATTGTGTGGCGAATTTCGCCCATTATTGACATGATTGTTATTGACACTTATAATTGTTATTTTTGGTATTATTATTTTTTAAATTATGATTGTTATTATTTTGTCATTGGTTTTTATTATTAAGTGGCGAATTTCGCCCATTATTGACATGATTATTATTGACACTTGTGATTATTATCTTTTTTTTTTATTATGATTGTTTTGTGTTTGTTTATTATTATTTTGTGGTGAATCTCTCCCATTATTGACATTATTATTATTGACACATCTTTATATATTTTTTCATATTATATTGACATTTACTTAATTCAATAATACATTTTAATGGGCTTATCTGTTTAGTGACTGCATGATTATGATCAATAACAATTTTTTACTTAAATGTGTCACTCTATTTTATATTTGCACGCCGAAATTAAAGGCAGAATAGGAGAACAATTTTGCACATTTTACCAACCTTCTGTACCTTATTTATGCAAATAAATGAATTTTTTTAATATTATTAATGGATATGTAATTAATGGGCATAACCAAAAGTTTTAAGGATTTTATGCATAAATTAATAAAAATAAATGCTCCACAGATTTCGGCTTATACCTAAAATTATTTAGTGAAGTTTCTTGATATCCAAAGTCGAAGTTTCGCGCCCGTCGTGGTTGTTCACTTTTTATTTTACACCAATATCACCTACCCATATTATGTAAAAACGATTACATTATGACAATTATGTTTCTAAATGTACCTGGTAAACAACAATAACAAACACCGGTCCAGTAACACGTAATAATCATTACGCCTACTTTATTTATGCTCAAAACATTAAAATCGTCCATCAGGTAGACCATATATTATCGAAATTAGCCATCACGAATCCTTAATCACACATGACTAAATAAAATTTGCTGTTATAAATAATATTTTTGCAATAATTTTCGGATATTTTTAGTCAATTCACATATAGTTGACAGTGACACTATACTATCGTGAAAATCCTTGAGCATTATGACGTCACCAACATGGTGAACAATCGTGGCCCATTCGTAGTCACGTGGTTTTTTATACATTTTTATCGATTTTCAATTGCTTATAATAAATCAAAAGAAAATATTTAAGAGTTTTTTGCAACGACAATATAATTTATGATAAGTAAAGTTTTAAAATACATGAAAGAACCTTTTTTTATTTCAGTAAAACAATAATGATTTCTTCAATTGAAACCGTCAATATTATTTTACAGATATCTAAATCTCATTATCAGCGGCTACGAGATGACAATTTTTGAGCGTAAGACTCGTCTTTATAATTCGTACATATTTAGACGCAGTTACTCTAAAGAAAATATGCAAAAGTTTCAAAGTTGTTTGCAAAATTTGACATTTAATGATATTTATTCCTCTAAAGACCCCAATGACGCTTTTAATAGGTTTCACGATACATTTAAATTATTTTATGATATGTGTTTTCCGCTTAAGAGACTAAAACGATATGCAGTAAAGTCACCTAAGTGGATTAGCAGAGGTATAAAATTATGCTGTAAACGGAAGCGCGAAATGTTGTGGCAATTTCGAAGAGACCCCAACCCGAATACTAAAACACTTTTCAAAACATATACGAAACGCTTGAAAACCATAATTCGTCTGACTAAGAAGTCGCAAAATAACAATTACTTTAATAATGCGTCTAATAAGAGCAAAGCTACATGGCAAATAATAAATAAGTCAAAGAATAATAAGCCGGTTGAAGGGATACCAAGACTTAGAATAAATGACGAATATTTAACTGACCCAAAAAGTATCGCCCAAACTTTTAATGACTACTTTATTGACGAAATTGAATTAGCATCTGACATTAATATTAATAATCAAAATTTAAAATTTGACATGCATCTTGACTCTTTATTTTTAATACCTACAGTTCCCCCTGACATTATAAAATTAATCAATTCATTAAACAATACAAATAGCTCTGGTTATGATGACATTACAACTAACACTATTAAATCTGTATCAACTATTATAGCACCGGTACTTAGTTACATAATAAATATGTGCTTAGAGTCGGGTGTGTTTCCGGACAGGTTAAAATTAGCCGTTATAAAACCGATTCATAAGAAAGGTAGCAAAGATGATCCAGCCAACTACCGGCCTATTGCCTTACTACCCATATTTTCTAAAATTATGGAAAAAGTTATATACAACAGTTTATATACATTTTTTGAACGTAAAAATCTTTTTGCTGATGAACAGTACGGTTTTAGAAGAAAAAGGAACATAAACATGGCAATTTTCAATCTCTTTGAGAAAATTATAACTGGTATTGATAACAGAAGTCCGGTAGCTGCTCTATTCATGGACATGAGCAAGGCTTTTGATTTTGTGGATAGAACAATACTTTTAAAGAAGTTGGAAAGATATGGAGTTAGGGGCAATGCTTTGAACCTATTGAAATCGTACTTGTCCGTCAGAAAACAAGTTACGAAAATAGATAAGGTCTGCATTGCTTCAAAAACCGAGCGTACTTATCTATCAAGTCAGAGAGCTAATAACTACGGTGTACCCCAAGGATGTATTTTAGGATCTTTATTATTTATTATTTACATTAATGACATGCCCAGAGAAACACATCACCCGATGGTTTTGTTTGCTGATGATAGCACGGTCGTTTTTAGTGGTAATAATGATGCGACGACACTTGAGGGAGACATAAACAACTGTCTCCAAGTATTAATAGAATGGATGGGCGCAAATAATTTAAACATTAATATTGGCAAAACTAAAATAATGACGTTTGAGCAAAGGACCAACCATAAAAAACCTGACATAAAATTTCGAGACAATATAATTTCAGAAACGACAACTACAAAATTCTTGGGACTGGAACTGGATAGAGATATGTCGTGGAAAACTCACACTGACAATGTTTGTAAACGCCTGAGTCAGCATTCATATGCTTTGCGAAATCTCGCAAAGGAGGTACACCAAAAAGTTTTGGTTACAGCGTATCATGCATATGTTACGTCTACGTTACGCTACGGCATTATATATTGGGGTAACTCCACAAACATGGACACTGTGTTTAGAGCGCAAAAAAGGTGTGTTAGGGCGATATGCGGCATTCAAAGCACGGAGAGCTGTAAACAAGTCTTTGTAGATTTTCGTATTTTAACAGTACCCTGCCTCTACATATATGAAGTGGCTCTTTTTGTAAAAACAAACTTGCACTTATTTGAAACACTACACAGCGCGCGACATAAAAATAAGATAAGCGGGAGACAACACAAAAAAGCGGTATTTCATAAGAACTTTCTAGGAATGGCACCACAGATCTACAATAAACTTCCTAATGATTTATTAAATATTAACGATATTAATATCTTTAAAAAGCAACTGAATAAGTTACTGTTAAATAAGACGTACTACACAATACACGAGTACATGTCAGACAGAAATTTATCTGTACAATAATAGTAGTATGAACACTGAAGTCCGATTTATTTTCATTTATTTACTGTAATTTATTGTGTTGTCCTATGTACTAGACTCTGACATTTTTTTACGTATTGTTTTATTTATTTATTATTATGACATTTTACACTCTGAAATTATTTTGTGATTTCAATCTATGACATTGTATAACATTTTAATTTATGACATGGTATGATTTTAGTGATATTTGTTGACATTGTTTATTTGAGTAACAGATTAAAAAGCTGTATATTTTAATGATATTTATGACATGGTATAATTTATGACACTCTGTAATTTTGTAATAATGTGTGGCATTATTGTTTATAATGATTTATGACATGGTATAAATAATAATTAATGATATTATATAATTTAAATAATAATTTTGCATGCATAAACTGGTACAACATAGTGAACTGCGCATTCACCTAACATCTGGAAATGTTTAATTATATACTGTGTTGAGCAATAAAGATTTGAATTTGAATTTGAATTCGCCACTCGTAGGAGAAGATACATCATGATCAGGGTTATTCTTCAGTTGAATGTTGATTTGGCTACTTGTCTTTCGAGAACAATTTCGAATAACTGAAACAACCTTCAAGAAAAACAAATTGTGTTGATGTTTACGCTTAAGTAGTAAACACAATTGTTATCAACCTTGCCTGCTCTTATAACCACAGCAAGATACCACGAAGGTACAACAAAACAATTAAATCCGATTATATTTATTGTTTGTTATCTAAAAGCAACTTCGCTGGAAAGGACTAAACATACCAGGACTTTTGGCTGCAAAAGGGCTATTTATTTAGATTTACACCAAAAACATCAAAAACAAAAGGTTTTAAACAGGACTCCCTATCTAAAACAAAGAGCTCTGGAACTCAGTTAGCATTCCATTTTTAAACCAGCATAGATTATTAGGTACGTTTTAATGAAACTTCTTGTTAGGGCTCGCTATTTTTTATTTTCGTAAAAGCCAGTTTCGCAATCGAGTTAATCTCTACTTTAATTAAGTGTAACTATGAAAAAGCCTTTGTCCCAAACATCGATATAATCGGTTTATCGGACAAGCTTTTCAAAGCGAATATACAGTACTTTTGCTGCAGTCTCGTTAACGAACCTCGTTAACTTTTTCACGTAACTAGTTGTTACATTTAACACGTAGACGTAGAGTTATGTCCATAGGAAAGTTTTAGCACTGTTATCGCTTATGAGGTCATCAGATAGTGAAGATTTATGAGAAATTTAAACACTGACTGTAAGGTCTAATCGAAACCCCCCGGTGGGTTCCCGCATTCAAAGTCAAAGTCAAATATATTTATTCAATTAGGCCAATAAACGGCACTTTTGAACGACACATAAATTAAAATGAAAAATTAAAAGTAATATTTTTTTTTTAAAGTAATAAACATAAAAAAATAAGATAAAAAAAAAAAAATGTTTCTACCGTGCATTCGGAAAGTAGATTGTTATGGAGAAGAACGCACAAGAAACTCCATACTTACTCTTTAAAAAAAAAAAAAAAATGGTGTTTTACAATATTAACATACGTACATACATTAATATATGTGAGGACGATGCACCGAGAATAGCTCTACACACAGGTATAAAGTATTAAAAAGCATTAACAGGAAAATTAATTAATTTGATAAGTAGGAACATGGTTCTCACATACTTACAAATATTACAAACATAGGTAAAATACCTAATTCAACAACAACGGAACAGTGTGTGAGTCAATTTCTAAAAAAAAAAAAAAAAACAAAACAATGAATAACAATAACTATGAATGGGAATATAAATTAACAAATTTGATTTTGTCTACACCAAAGATGGAGCAGGACCAGCATGTTTCCAAGCATTCTTATCTTGAATATAATCATCTAATTTGTAATATGCTTGTTTACAAAGGGTGCTTTTAACTAAAGTTTTAAATTTACTTTCATTTAGTTTTAATATATCACAAGGTATTTTGTTATAGAATTTAACACAGTACCCCATGAAAGATGATTGTACTTTAGCTAGTCTGTAAGAAGGCTGATCTAACTTATCTTTATTTCTGGTTTTACAATTGTGTCTATCACTGACTTTACTAAAGAGATGTATATTTTTCCTTACATATTTTCATAAATAAATTGGCAAGAAACTGTCATAATATTAATATTTTTAAACAGTTCCCTAAGAGATTCACGGTGACTTAACTTATATATGGCTCTGACAGCTCTCTTTTGCAATATAAATATGGATTCAATGTCAGCCGCTCGACCCCACAGTAAAATACCGTATGACATTATGCTGTGAAAGTAACTAAAATAGACCAAACGCGCGGTTTCTACATCCGTTAACTGTCTTATCTTTCTAACAGCATAAGCGGCTGAGCTTAGCCGACCCGCAAGAGATGTTATATGAGGACCCCATTGCAATTTGTCGTCTAGAGTGATTCCCAGGAAAACTGTTTGATTTACAAAGCCCAGCTTTCGCCATTCAGTATGATATCGCATTCGGTACTTCTAACATTCGGCAATGTGAATCTAATACATTTGGTTTTTTTTTCATTTAGTACTAAATTGTTTGCCGTGAACCAATTTTGGACCTGATAAATGGAGTTATTCACGTCATCAAGATTTCGTGACCGCCGATCTATTTTAAATATCAAAGATGTGTCATCAGCAAACAACACCATCTTCGGTTGATTTTGTAGTAATTGGGGTAAATCGTTAATATAAACTAAAAAGAGGAAAGGACCCAATATCGAGCCTTGAGGCACACCCATTGTCATTTCAGACCCTAGTGAGTTTACGCCGTTTACCTGAACTTTAACTTGTCTGGCTTTTAAATATGATCTAAGTAACTCAAGGGCTGTATGTCTATATCATAGTGCTCGTGCAGCGAGCATTATCGAGGCGGGTCACGGTTACTGAGCCCCCCCACCGGTGAAGCGAAGAGGAACCCGAGGAGAGGCCGCTCGTCAGGGCTTTTGCCGATAAGCCGACGACGTATCGGCCAAAATGTAGATGCGGTGCTGTCTGGGTGGCATCGCCAGCCAGTGTCAAACTGGTTCACAAGAGTTGGGAAAAGTAGCCGTGAAAGACAGTGTCAGAAAAACTGTACAAGGTGTAGGCGAGTTAGTCATGACAGACCACAGTGGAAACTGTTAGTGGAGGCCTATTCCAAGAGGCACACTGAGGTTAGGGACATTTTACAAACTGTATAGAGGTATTGTATAGAGGTATTGTATATATAGTGAGTGAGTTTTATATCTCTGATTTTATAATAAAAGGCTTTATTGTTCCGTTTATATTATATCTATTTTATAATATTTATTTTGTATTATTATATCCTGGGTTCTTATTCTGGTCATTGTGTAACTGTATTCCAAATTATATACTTCTAAAGCTGTCTTACCGCACAGCAAACATATCGGAAAACACCGCGTTTGATAGGCAAATTTGTTCGTCTATTTGTCACTAGATGGCGTTGTCCAATTTCGATCCATTTCTGAATCGCGATGTTAAGATTCTCCGCCGATAATATATGTGTCTAGGATTAAGTATTTTTGTAACTACCACTACTACAACCATAACCTGTATTCTACGGTGTAATCACTACATCTACGAATAAATCAGACTGGGGGTCAAAGTGTTGGCATCAGTGATCCACACTCCCTAGTACAGACTGAAACCTTTTTTCATTCAAACCCCAGTTTTCTAACCCTCATGAGTAAGAGGGTTCTTCATGGTCCTTCGGAGCCGAATGTGGCAAGGGCTGTACAGTTCAGGTGTGTTCTCCTAATTGGACGGAGAATCATCAACCCCATACGTTCCGTCCGAGTGGTCTTGGATGGTGAGAGAAGGAGATAGCAATACCGGATCCAGAAGCGGGGAGGTACGGTGGAAGGCGTACAAACCAGCAGCAAGCAAGCTGCAGACGACTGAGGTCGTAAGGAAGTGAGTGATAGTGCCGAAAATCGTGAGTACTTAGTGATTTCTTATGTGCCAAGCAAAAGTGAACTTTATTGCCTAGAAGATTTTAACTTTCGAATAGTAAATTAGACTTAGAATAATTTCATGTGTGCATGTTTAGACTTAGTTAGATTTAAGCCAAATTAGGTTCAGACGGGGAACCTATGCCCGATTTTAGTAGACTTAAATGTCAAACACTTAGAAAAATTTCTTTGTTTACATTGACTTGTAAAATATTCGAAACTTTTTTGGACTTGTAATTTTTGGGACTTTTTGTTTATATTGACTTGTAAAATTTTGCCGAACTTATATCTTAGCCCTCTTACAAATAAACGCAGAATAAAGTTATACCAGGTATAAACCTATGAAAATGTAAGTATGGGTATACCTTAGTTATACCTGGTATAACTTTATGCCGCGTTTATTAGTAAGAGGGTTATTGTTTACTTCAAAATGTCTTTGCAATCACACGTTAAGTTGCAAGATGATGTTCAAGCTCGGTTGACAAGAGCTAAAACTAATTTTAAAAAGTCGCCAAAGGATAGAATTACCGAACAATATTTAGAAACCAGATTAGAAAATGTGGAAGAATTGTGGGCGCAATTTAGTTTAACACATAAACAAATTATTAAAGATTTTGAATCTAAGGAGTTGATATCTTCACCATACACTATAAGTGAAGTTTATTATAATACTGAGGAATTATATTTAGATTTGAAATGTGACTTAAGAACTGAATTAAATAAATTTAAGAGTAGTGATGTTTATCCAGCTACGGGGTCATCATCAAATAATGGTTCCGTAAATAAAAGCGTGTCTATAAAATTACCTCGAATAACTATCCCAACATTTTCGGGGAAATATACCGAATGGCCGACTTTCCGAGATTTATTTGTATCAGCAATACATAAAAATAGCACTATTGATAATGTTCAAAAATTACATTATTTAAAAAGTTATTTGACTGGGGAAGCCGAGCAGCTCCTTCGTCATATACCAATTTCGGAATCAAATTATGAAAGATGCTGGGCTCAGTTGAAGACCAGGTATAACAACAAAAAATATTTGTCTCACTGTATTTTGGTAAGATTGCTCAGTCAGAGGAACATAGTACAAGAGTCAGCTAGTGGTTTAAAAGAATTAATGGATACAACATCAGACTGTCTAAATGCACTCACTAACTTAGATATTGATATTACTTCATGGGATATTTTAATCATTCATATCATAACATTAAAACTAGATCCAGACAGTAGAAAGGATTGGGAACTAAAGGTAACTAGTAATACTGATTCAGATAAGCTGCCTACATTTGAATAGTTTTAAGAATTTTTAACAGGTCGCTATAGGGCATTTGAATTCTTAGGTACTAAGCCAATTAAAAATAATGTTAATGTTAGTAAGGCAAAGGTTTTTCACACGGCGGCGGCCAATGCAGCCATGGTTTGTCCGTGTTGTAACAGTAACGAGCATAAAATAAGAAATTGCAAACAATTTGTTAACCAGGATGTGGATATTCGGCGTAAGTTTGTGCAGGATCACAATTTATGTTTCAATTGTCTGGGGCACAACCACTCTGACAGATTTTGTAAGTGCACAGCCTCTTGTCAAATATGCAAGCGGAAACATCACTCCTTGTTGCACCCTAAAGGTGAACAGGAGTCAGTAGGTGAAAAGGGAGATTCATCTATGAAAGAACATACAACCACGTTAGGATTAGAATCTGAAAACAAAGTAGTAACTTGATTTTCGAAAGGTTTAGCGAATAACCAAGTTTTATTGGCCACAGCCCTAGTGAGGGCTGTTTCGAAAAACGGAGTTATGTTTACAGTCAGGGCCCTGTTAGACCAAGGCTCTCAGGCGTCTTTCGTTACAGAGCATACTGTGCAAAGTTTAGGGCTTCAGAAAAAAACAGCTAAAGGTTTAATAACTGGTATAGATGTTAACAACAAATTATCCTAAAATTCAGTCCAGGGTCGATCCATCATTTGAACTTGTAGTCAAAGCATATGTTCTCAAATCTATTACGTCATTATTACCTGGTAGGGAAACAGTATATTTAGATTGGGCTCAAGCTAGCGACATCAAATTAGCGGATCCTAGATATCATACACCGGATAAAGTGGATATGTTGTTAGGAGCAGAAATATATGGTCAAATTTTACAAAATGGGTTGAAAAAGGCTCCTGATGGTAGCACTGTAGCTCAGTCTACTTCATTAGGATGGATTTTATCCGGTACAGTAGCCTCTGCTGCTCAGAATACATCAAACATTACCGTAATGCATGCTCACCTTGGTGATGACGAACTCCTGAAAAAATTCTGGGAATTAGAAAAGGAACCAAATCAAATTAAGAAACATATACTTACCGAAGAAGAATCAAGATGCGAAGAGATATTTAAAGCTACAACTGTAAGAGACAGTGACGGTCGTTACGTAGTAAACTTACCATTTAGAAGTCAAGATCCGAGCTGTCAATATGGCGATACAAGAAAGGTAGCAATGAATAGGTTTTATGCATTAGAAGTTAAGCTAAATAAAAACACAGATTTAAAGACAAAATATGAAGAAGTCCTCAATGAATACCTGCAATTGGGACACATGAGGCAAATAACCAAAGAAGAAGAACAAAATCAACATGCGGTGTACTTACCTCATCATGCGGTTATACGGGACGATAAAGACACGACCAAGGTTCGGGTTGTCTTCGATGCTTCCTGCAAAGGAAAAAATGGAATATCGCACAACGATGACCTAATGATCGGTCCGGGGCTGCAACCAGATTTTCGGCATTTATTGATTCGTTGGAGAACTCACCGCATTTGCCTCGTTTCAGACATTGTCAAAATGTACCGAATGGTGCGCGTGGCCGACCATCATACAGATTTTCAACGCATCGTATGGAGAGACAGCAAACAATCTTCTATAAAGGATTATAAGTTACTAACAGTTACCTTTGGTACCTCTGCAACGCCTTTCTTAGCAGTTCGGTCGATGCAGCAAGTCGCGTACGATGAAGGAGTCAAATATCCACTAGCAGCTGAAAAGGTCCTTAAAGATTATTACATAGATGATCTTATGACTGGTTGTGACTCAATAGAAGAAGACATGCAAATCTTTAATCAAATGAACAAGTTATTAGCAAAAGCAGGATTCACTTTACAAAAATGGTCAAGTAATAGCAGTGAATTACTGGAGAAAATAATCGGGGAAAGATTCTCGTTCAAAGGACAAGATGGTGTAGAAAGAGAGATCAACATAAAACAAGATGAGATATTTAAAACGTTGGGACTTACCTGGGACCGAAGCTGCGACACCTTCCAGTATTCTGTTCAGTTGCCTCCGCTGCAGGAACCTGTAACAAAAAGGAAAATATTATCAGACATAGCAAGACTATTTGACCCTTTGGGATGGGTCGCACCCGTAATCATTGTTGCGAAAATGCTAATTCAAAAATTATGGGTTTCTGGGATTGGATGGGATGAGGAAATTCCACATGAAATAAGAAAAGAATGGTTTACTTACCGACAAGAGTTGCAAGGTTTAAAGAATTTTTCAATACCTCGATGGTTAAGCATGAAGCACGGTGACAAGCAGATTGACTTACACGGATTTTGCGACGCGTCAAAATCAGCATATGCTGCGGTAGTGTACGCAAGGGTTGTCGATGCTGACGGTGAGATACATGTCACTTTGCTCACGGCAAAAACTAATGTTGCTCCTATAAAAACGATTTCAGTGCCTCGATTGGAATTGTGCGGAGCAGTCCTCTTAGCCAAACTCTTATCCGAAGTCTCAGAAGTGATGGGAATAAGTAAATTTAATTTGTACTACTGGACTGATTCGGAGATCGTGTTAGCGTGGTTAAACAGCCATCCCAACAGATGGAAAACATTCGTGGCAAATCGCGTTTCTGAAATTCTGAGCTTAAGTGAACCTCAGCAATGGAATCATGTTCAGTCGAAAGGCAATCCTGCTGATTGCGCCTCGCGGGGTCTTTATGCATCAGAGTTTGTAAAGTTTAAATTGTGGTTAGATGGTCCGGGGTTCCTAAAGGATAAAAATATTAAAGTCGACAAAGGCAAGACGGTATCAACAAATATAGAAGAAATAAAGGTACACGTAACATTAAATGATAATTTTATATGGGATAAATATTCATCACTTACCAAACTTGTTAGAATAGGAGCATATTTAAGACGTCCCTTAGAGTTGAGAAAACCGAAGACTGAAAGAAAGAATCATAATTTTATAACGGCAGAAGAAATGAGATTAGCGTTGGAGACATGCATAAGGGTATGTCAAAGTCAAAACTTTGAAGCAATAATTCTGGACCTGCAAAAGAAAACCCTAAAAGAAATTTGTTTAAACCTTTAAATCTTTACCTAGATTCCGTTAATATCCTGAGGGTGGGCGGTAGATTGGAACGTTCCGATCTTGCCAAGGATCGCAAAAATCCAATGTTGATTCCAAGTAATACTCATTTTACCAATCTTCTAATTGCCGAAGCACATCATAGGAATCTTCATGGCGGTCCTCAACTAATGCTTAATTACTTAACCTCAAAATATTATATTCAGGGAGCTAAACGGTTGGTTACTGCATACGTGCGAAACTGTGTAATTTGTTTGCGTTATGCAGCTCCTACAAAACCTCAATTGATGGGTCAATTACCACCTGCACGGGTTACACCAAATAAGCCATTTAAGAACAGCGGAGTAGATTATGCTGGTCCTATTAATTTGAGGTCATCAAAAGGTAGAGGTCATCATGCGTATAAAGGATACATTTGTTTATTCGTCTGCATGGCCACTAAAGCTGTCCACATTGAGGTCGTTAGCGACCTAACAACACAGGGGTTTCTTGCCGCGTTTTAAAGATTTGAGGCAAGACGAGGTCACTGCAAGGATATATGGAGTGACAACGGTACTAATTTTCAGGGGGCTTCTAGGGAAATAGATATATAACTTCGCTCCGAAAATTCAGGTATAGCTAAGGATATTGCTGCGGCCTTGGCTAGTGAGGGTACCACATGGCATTTCATTCCACCACATGCTCCAAACTTTGGAGGATTATGGGAGGCTGGAATAAAGTCATGCAAGAAACATTTAAATAGAGTAATAGGCAGCTCTACTTTAACTTTTGAAGAGATGTGCACTTTATTAAGCCAAGTAGAAGCATGCTTGAACTCACGTCCCTTGTGTAGGCTGACCGATTCGAACACTTTTGATGCATTAACGCCAGGGCATTTTCTTGTGGGAGAAGCAATTGTAAACGCGCCTGACCGTAACTATGAAGATGCAAATATTTCTAGCTTGAAGAGGTGGCATTTAGTGCAACAGATGACGCAACATTTCTGGCGTCGATGATCCAGTGAATATTTGACTACACTTTTTCATCGATACAAATGGTCTAAACAAACTCCGGAACCCAACGTAGGGGATGTAGTTTTAATTAAAGAGGACAACTTACCTCCTTGTCGGTGGCTCCTTGGCAGAGTGGTTGAAAAGCATCCGGGGTTAGACAACCTTACACGAGTAGTCACACTTCGCAGTAATGGTTCTACATTTAAAAGGCCAACATCAAAACTGTGTGTCTTGCCTATTGCCTAAGAATGGTATTAATAGAATAAGTAATAATTTTAAGCACTTTTTAGTTTAAGTTATGATTATAATCATTGTTTAAGTTGTAAATTAGATGTATATGTCATATTGTAAGGCTTATTAAAACTGTTGATGTGCAAAATCTAAAACGCTTTGTAATATTTAACTTGAGAAGGACATAATGTTGCACAAAATGTCCTTGGTGGGCGGAATGTCTAACCGCACAGCAAACATATCGGAAAACACCGCGTTTGATAGGCAAATTTGTTCGTCTATTTGTCACTAGATGGCGTTGTCCAATTTCGATCCATTTCTGAATCGCGATGTTAAGATTCTCCGCCGATAATATATGTGTCTAGGATTAAGTATTTTTGTAACTACCACTACTACAACCATAACCTGTATTCTACGGTGTAATCACTACATCTACGAATAAATCAGACTGGGGGTCAAAGTGTTGGCATCAGTGATCTACACTCCCAAGTACAGACTGAAACCTTTTTTCATTCAAACCCCAGTTTTCTAACCCTCATGAGTTAGAGGGTTCTTCAAAAGCTGTTCCACTATTAAGGTGTGATTAACAAATATCCAAACATACAGACTTCCAAACCTGTCTATAATATAAGTAGGATCCACAAGACAAGAAAAAGTTACAACGATGAAAATGTATACAGAATTTGACTGTTACGAATTACCAGTGTGGTCCCTCAGTTCACACGCACATAGTAATTTTGGTATGATATGATTGAGTACATTAAAGATAATAAAAACAACATGATTAAAATCAAATCAAATCAATCATTTATTTGTCTGAATATGGTACATTATGGTCTTAAAAATTAATAAATGGTGTCATCACATTCTGCCAAGTGTGTGTGTGTGTGTAATTAGCCTCATTTATTTATTGTTTAACAAAATAAGTAGGCAGATATTATATTGTTTAATTTATATACCACAGTCCTCCTTCATAATATCCAACACATATCAAATGGCACCGACCCTGGCTAATATTATTTTCCTTCGGAGGCTCTTCGATGGCTATCAAAGCGTTTGGTCTTGAAAACCCAGAAACTCATTAAAATTGCACACAAAAATTTCTACTGTGACAGAAAGTATTGGAATTACGAAGAGTAGTGAGCGAAGAAAAAGCAATTAATTTTTGTAAATATATAAAAAATATATTCGCTGACTATACAATACACGAAAATACTTATAAAAGTACGGATTAGCTAAAATAATGCAGTTGCATCGAAAATAGTTTTAATAAGAGTAATATTAGATTTACGACCAAGTTTTTTATAAAATTACTTGGTTTAACTTCATCAGTACCAGTAAGTTATAGCTCACGCAAACTATAGAACAATGTGTAATTCTAAAAGTTTAAAAATATGACAAAATAACGAGATACACACAACACTCGTGCTGAATTCGAACCTGATTTATGTATTAAGATTTTGATTTATGTATTATGTAAAAAGTTGAGTGAATATTTTCCTACTTGTAGCGCTAGAGTTTGGTAGATTTAGATTCGCTAATTATTTATTGAGTTCAATCCCGCTCAAGAACATCTGCTCCAGAAAATAAACATATTATAAGACGTGCTCTCTACCCAACCATCGGCCTATCCTTATGTTTCCCAACCATTCATCTATAACTTTTCCAATACTTTCTTACTTTCCAGCACTCGGTTCGTAATTTAAACAAATGTTCCTACTTACTAGTTTTTGACAAGTGAGCTCCAGTTACATGCAGCGTGAAAGGAAAAGTTAGTGCAAACACGGTGGAGCAGCCACTACTTGAGGAAATTATTTAACATTTATTTGCAAACTTCAATCACTTTTATACAAGAGACGTAGACGTGCACTTTGAGAATAGTTTTATTCGCAAGTGTACCACTTATTTAATCACATTTACGTAGATAGATTCGCCTTGCGCCTTGTCATATTCATTATTTGTACAATTAACATTTACCAATCTTACGTATACACAAAAACTTTATATTGTCAGGCCATATGCAAATATCGCAACTTTTGCTCCAGTCCTAATAGTAAAAAATAAGACTTATTAAACGAGAACACTTTCAAAGCTTTCACACAACAGAATTCCATTCTCCATCCATTGGTTTCCATAAATACAATTTTACAAAGGCTACCCTTATTTCATTTTATTCCGACCTTTGCTTTCCGTATTGTCCTCAAATAGCCGGGTTTAATTAAAAGTTTAATTTGGAGAAGTGGTACCTACTTCTTGCAATATAACTTTTTATTTGTAACATTTTCAATCGCTTTATGGTTATATTGAAGGTTCAACACGGTTCGGTCAAGTGTCACGTGTGTCGTGCATGGTATGCGAGTCGGGTTCAAAGCATAGGGCATTCTCTGCCAATGTATCTCCATATGATCCTACGGAACAGCAGATTATCATTACCAAAACGCCCGTCTTGCAGTTTATTAGGCGGACCTGTATTCACATTTACGTATATAGCTTCGCCTTGCCTTGTGCATAAGCTCTCGGTACGTCTCCGATTCTTCCTGTTATCACTTTCGAAGGCCAAATTCAAAGTTTGTACAAATAACATTTACCAATCTTATGTATACACTAAAAGTTTACTTTATCAGGTCATTACCTATATCTGTTCTTCCATTTCTGCATTTTCCTCGTAAAAAAATATCGCGGCTTTTGCTCCAGTCTTTTTATCAATAAGTAAGACATAATAAACGAGAACACTTTCAAAGTTTCACAACCGAACATTCTTCTCCCTGAAGAGTTGGATATTGTCCAATTTACAGAACCTATAGGTATTTCACCTTTAAGACTCAGGCTATTACTCTCCGTCAGAGATAATCAACGTCATCAATAAGAGCCTAGCCAGGAGGGACTGCATGTCGGAACAAATTAAATCCGGGGCTACACTGTAGCTTACACCGAGACACAAGTTTCCATTCGGCTTATCTTCTCTTAAAACAGGATAGTATGAGGACCCTTTTTCCAGTTCATTTATATTCGGCCTCTATTCTCCACGCATTGGTTTGCATAAATACAATTTTACAAAGGCTACCCTTATTTGCATTTTTCCGACTTTTGCAAGATTTCCGTATTGTCCTTAAATAGCCAGGTTTAATTAAAAGTTTAATTTGGAGAAGTGGTACCTACTTCTTGCAATATAACATTTTATTTGGTAAATTTTCAATCGCTTCATGGTTGTATTGTACACGGTTCAGTGTCAAGCGTAGGGTGTCGTGCATGTAATACGAGTCGGATCGAAGGGTTCAACGCGTAGGAAATTCCCCGCCAATGTATCTCATTAATTACGAACAGTTTTGATTTAATATTGGTATCATTACTAAAAATCACGTCTGGCGCTTCGAAATTTTCCAATTTTTCTAGAGCAGACATCATCTGCACTCTCATATTAAGTTTTTTAATATGAGAGTGCAGATGATGCAGATTTCTGTAGGTTTTGTTTACTCATGCAGAATTTTCTTCAGCCTAAAAGCGAAATATATACTTTGAAATTAGCAAACAAAACGGAATACGTACCCATCATTACATCCTTATTAAAGTGTCTGCGAAAAGTTTCAGGGGTGATTACACTCGTTAAAACAAAAGAGTATTGTTCTTCGAAATTTGGAATATAAAATAAATGTTATTTTCATAAAGTTTGCTACTATTGCAAATTGAGAAAATTGTTTTGTAAACAAAATTATAGGAGCAATAGTAGACAATAATATAATGGGAGACTCCTTCACTTATTGTCTACTATTGCCGCACTAGCAAATAACGATGAAAGTTTCAATATAAATTATCATATAAAGGGAATGTAACCCTTTTTGCGGACTAGACCGGAGCCCTATCACAAACTAATGTGAGAAAAGATGTTATCAGCCACAAACATGCAAATTTACTTCATTTGTTTTGATTAGTAGTGTTTTCACAATCACAGTACTACTGGTTATACAAGAGACATATATAATGAGGGTTTTCAGCATTATATATATTTTATTAATTTGCGGAAAACATTATGTTGTTGAATTCGCATTTTGGCCTTTCCCAATTGGGTGGTGGCAGAGCCGCAATGATGAGCCAAAGGGAACAAAGTCATCATGTCTTATCACAGTACATTTGACGATTACCCAAAAGTTCAAAATGCATGGGATTGGACATTCGCTACTTAAATGTCATACGTCAGCCCTTCTCATTTATTTTGGCCTTTTGAAATGTAGTTTGCCGTAGGCCTCTTGACGGTGTCCCTCGTTTTGCCAGTCTTCCAGCCTTATAGATATTGTAGGTACTAGGTACTTGTTTTTATTTACTAGGTTTGCTCATTGTCGCTTAATGTGTGACATTGGCAATCAGGCCATGCCTGCTTGGTCTGTTTAGACATACTGTTTCGAGAATTAATGCTTCACAGATATAATAATAATAATATTATAAAATGTTCATATGTACATTTACATTTAAATAATTCAATATACAGATTTCTACATTACGTACACTTGACTAGTTGCAAGTCAGGGCTAATTGGCTTTGAGAAATAGATTTAACATTTTCGTAGTGTAAAATCGCTTTCGTTATTTTAAACCTAATTTTCGGAATTCACATTATCCTGAATAAGTTTTTAAACTGGTCTAAAGTTGTACAAATATAATTAGAGATGAAGTTATTAGCCGTCATAAATTATACACTTTTATGATAAATAAATTCGTGTTCCTGAGTGTTTTATAAATAAAAATAAAGTAAATAATAAAAATAAAGAAGAAACTTATTTCGTCTCACACTTTTAACCTTTTAAATTAGTTTCTTCATGGAAATCTGTTGTGACTGATGGAATAAATGAACTGCCATGAATTATTGAATTGACTATCCAAGTTATCTTTTGATATTAAAAGAAAATTCAGTAACAACAATAATTATATCTTAATCAATAACATCAAGGTCAAGTCGATGGCTAAGCTCTTCATTTTAGCGGCAACGTGGAAATGTAGCTGTACTACGCCGCCAGCAGCTACACCAAAGCACGGCTCCTGCATTAAGTAAATTTATTATGTATAAACATTGAATAAACATACTATTTCTATAATTGGCTACATAATTATTATACTGTGGTTATATGTACATGGACGCCTATGTCCAGCAGTTGACGTCTTTTGGCTGAAATGATAATGATGTATAAGTACATAGATAACATAATAATAGTTTTATTGGACACCGAACCAGTGTTTTATTGTGTCGGTGATAACACTGTTTCTTATACATATTTGTTTTCATTGTGTGTGCCAAATAAACATGTTTTATTTCTATTATAGCAGTCTAAACGAACATTCGTACCAATTTCCTTCACACAATCACTGGACTTTTCCATGCAAACATCCATATTACTTACTAGTAACACAATAAATGTATAAAGTAATATGATGTTCTCGAAGAAAAAGATTTGCTTCGTATCACATAGCCCGTTTACTTGAGGAGGTATCGGTACACAACTAAATACTTTTAATTAGTGGGTGAGCCTTGGGGCCTGTGATCAATTTAGTAGGCAGATCTGTAAACATTGATACCTATTTCATTAGAAAATGTTAAATTGCTCCAGCCATAATCTTAAGTGATGGAAGAAATTAATTACATTCTACTTGAATTTAATATGTGTTTCCAACGCTTAATAAATATGTAACAAGACCATTCCGCCAGTGAAGCTCAGTTTATTTTTTGTAAAAACCTTTTATACAAATTATATAACCGATAGACATAGATACTATTGTAAAGAAACTTTTACAGGGCAGACTCCGTTAGTGAAATATCCGTTTATACTCCGTTATTTAGGAAGCTTTTTCTTTAAGTTAATATTTTTATAGGACTAGTTAAGTAATACAAACTTGATTTAAAAACTTTCTAACAAAAGAATTAAACCCCTAGGGAATACATTGCTCGCACAAAGGATGGCCCTTGGTGCCGAAAAGTTCTAGAATGGCGACGGCGTACCGGAAGCCGCAGCGTTGGAAGGCCTCCCTATAGGTGGAGCGCCGACCTAGTCAAGGCTGCGGTGGATGCGAAACGCACAGGACCGATCAGTGTGGCGACGCTTGGGGGAGGCCTATGTCCAGCAGTGGATGTCTTTCGGTTGAAATTATGGTGATGATGATGATGATTACCACTATTGAATGTATTTAGTGTAATAATTATGTCTGTATATCCGGGCGAATACTGATAAATTGGCCGTAATATGTACTAAGTACCTGGGAGACCGAGCTCTGCTTGGGTGAAAATAGAGAAAACGACGTTTCCTAAAAATTAAACTTAGTTAGATCGATTTATCTCCCCCGAAACCCCTGCGTACTAAATTTAATGAAAATCGTCGGAACCGTTTCCGAGATTCATATACAAGAATTGGTCGTTTAAAGGTATTAGATAGATAGATTAGATAAATAATAACAAATGCACGTCTCGTCTATATCGTACTCGTACACATGCTAGTGTACCACTACAATTCGTTACCTCTCCAATATTCAGTAGCACTTTCCTTCACGCGTGGATTGCGGTCAAAGCGAGAAGTCATCGAATTTTTCGATTTGTGCGTATCTATTATGTGCGCTTATCGCCTCCAGCTAACTACATCATCAGGAATTCCGGGTCTGAATTCCCGATGAGGTCCGGATTATGGAAGCGCAAAATATATTTGATTTATAGAAGCGCTTCGTATCACTTCCGTACCGATTTTTATTTTCTCCCCGGTTCCAACAAGCGCTTGCCGGCTGAGATTATTCACGCCAGGGAAAAATACTATACGGTACGGTAATACATTTTCAAGCATTATGCACTTGGGTAACTAAACAAACAGAATGTTTGTTTGAGTGGGCAGAATGTTTTTGTATTTTTGTTTTACATTTACATAATACTTTGTATAACCATTTTTTTTTGTAGTGGACTTTGCATCAAGGGGATAAAGCAGTGTCTTAAGTCACGGGCGTCATATTGAACCCTGAGCGTTACGAAAGACCCTAGAGTTTAGTATAAACTATTATAAGTATTTATGTAGGGTCCTGAGTGAAGCGGGGAGTTCAAGCTGCACAGACGAAGACAAGCTTTAGTCCAGAGGAGCATACTCTACTTTTCACACCTTCTGTGAGACAATAAAATGCTGATGTAGGTATTGATTTAAATATTGTGTTTAATATGCTTATTGTAGATCTGAGTGTTGAATAAATGCACCATAGGTTGCTTGACTTTCAAGGTTCTGCTAAATGTTGGAAGTAACCTAAAAGGACGGATTGCGATACAGTCTTGACTCATACTTTTGTTGTTCTCCATTGAACAAATTCGTCATAGGCTTTTTCGCATGTGTTTTGATTTTTTCGGTAATAGATTTATTAATAATTTCTAAAGCGCCTGCTTTGACAAACTCTGGAGTGGAGTGAGAGTGAGAACCACTATCATTCGACATTTTTTGTCAACACGAATATTGCAATAAAATTCACATGTAAAGAGTATGTAATACTACACTACGTTTAATCATATCACCAATCTAAAAAATATTCGGAAGATTTGCACGTATTAATAAGTAGCTCAATCACCTACATGTTGAGGCCGTAAAGAGCTGTTTTTATTGAGTAAATAAGAATTTTTAACCGGAAAACGTTTGCAAAAAACCACCTATATTTCACCTATTTTTTTACAGAAACTGGCTAGCTAAAACAAGTCATATCACTGTATAGGCTAAAAAGTATTTTAAGGTATAGGTATTACCCTTTCACAGACGTTGGAGAATTTTTTCCAGCGTTCAGATTCATTTTCCATTTCCCAATACAGTTTTGTCTCTAAAACTGTTCAACTTAATGGTTTAACCACTAAATTATTCCATCGATCAACAATAACCTCACGTCTTTCCAAGCATTACCTACTTAAAGACATCCATTTCACTAGAAGCCGCGTCAAAAGACGTAATATATGGGGCGGTATAAACCCCGCTTAAGTTTAATACGGCTAAGTTTGTAACGATGTAAGACGCAACCTGTTCCACATGACGCTGCTAACTCCCCTGTTCTTGAACGATTATATTGTCACTAGTGAACTGGGGTGAAATGATATTATGAGCCAATTTAAATATTGAGTGACAAGCCATTTAATTTAACTGGCAGTTAAATAGGGGATCGTGAATATAGTTTCTACTAGTCGTTTCTTATCTGGAGACCGTAAATGTTTATGCTTCTATCTTGGAATAACTATTGACCGATACGCTTAACAATCATATGTTACGATCATAGCTTGGCAGATCAGTTGATAGCCACTCTATCCTTTGAGATTAATGGTTTCTGATTAGTGAATGTCACAATGACATGTAAACTTTTATGCAATTTATAGGCATATGTATTTCCGTCCTTTGTCGTATGTTTTATCTCTAAATCTCTACCTTTTGGGTAAAACAAAACAGTTCAACCGACACTCTGTGTGCCTTGAACCGCACAATGAGGCAAGACTCATCTGAAATTAATGTCATCCCGACGAGCACGGCCTAATATGACATGCCTTAAGTCACACTTTTTATCACAGTTTGGGCGATAAAGCCATTTTTTCATAAATGCTAGCACGGCGGCGTGAGATATTTTCTTGACTTGCGGCATAACTTCTTGACGTTTATTTTTGTTCTTTTTCGGAAATTTTCCAATTTTATTGCAGTTCCGGTTTAATCTTGGCCATAAAAACCATTTAGGTTCTGAGAAGCATAGCCCTACGACGCACTGTTTCCGAATTATGGGCCTCCGAATCTTATTTTATTTGGCATACAACGCTCTATATTTCCAAAATGGTATCTCGAAAACGGTGTCCTAGGCAAAAAATAATCAAAATTTGGCCCCCCTTTGCGACCTCCATGCTAGCAGCAACCCAACATTAATTTAAGTTTTTTTTTTCACTTCTCATGGTTTTCGACTTGAACTACAAATTCTTAGCAGGAAATATTCAAAAAAGTTATGATAAAATATGTCATGTCTTACAATTTGTCTTAAATGCTTGCACGGGACAACTATGTGACATAGTTTAAAGACGCGACATGCCTTTCTTGTTGCTGACTTCATAGTGCGACATAATCTGAATAGACGACCAAAAAAAATAATACGTACAAAAGTGTGCCGTTCATACAAATAAACAACTTTTTAATTTTATTGGGCACAAATTACTATTTCACCCACAACCATAGACTTATGCACACTTTATTTTTCTTTGTTTGTTTGATAACATAGTAAGTGTTTGTTAGAAAGATATAATTATTGTGAAAATTTTAATAATTACTTAAAAATATAATAGCTTGGACCCTGTTCCCGATACCGGTGGGCCCCTATTTTTTATATTTTAAATGTTTTTTGGGAGTTTTATTTAAGAAATATTTAAAAATGTAGAAAGTAAAAAGAATATGGGATAAAAGAAAATTATTATTAAAAAAAAACAAAATAGAAAAAAAAATAAAAAAAAAAATATAAAATTAATTAATAATCCTGTAACATTTCAATTAATTAGTGTATTTATTTGTTATTTTTGTGTGTGATCACCACACAAAATAAATTTATTGCCATTTGGTGCAGTAACAAGAAGGAAAATATTTCTACAGATATATTCTTTCAGAGCTCGATATTTCGGCACCGTTACAAGCGCCATGATCACGAGAACTCACAGCTCTCGTGATCATGGCGCTTGTAATGGTGCCGAAATATCGAGCTCTCAACCAAATTCAAAATACACATGGTAAATATCCCGAAAAAAATATTAATTATAATGAAAATATTTATTTTTTCAACTACACAATTTTATCACCACCTCCGAACGAAAGTGATACATTTTTCTCAATCATCTGTCAAAATGTGACATTTGTGACAAAATGGGTGCGCCGGTATTAGCAATTAAGAGCCGATGAGTCCCAAATAAACGTCACGAAATTTTGTCACGCCGCCGGTACTAGTATTTAAGACAAAATGGCTTTATCGCCCAAATTGCGATGACATGTGTGACTCAAGCCATGTCACAGTAGGCCGTGCTCGCCGGGCAGCAACAAGAAAGGCATGTCGCGCCTTTAAAATATGTCACATGCTTGACCCGTGCTAGCATTAATGACAAATTATAAGACATGGACAAATTTTATCATGTCTTTCCACAAACGTCTGGGGTTTGCCATGCTCGCCAGGCAGATTTCGCATCTGACACTTGACAGTTAGGATTACCTCACTTAGATGGGGATCAGACACTACCCTTTGGCACCGCATGTTTTAGTCTGCCTGAAACCCGACCTAGACTTAATCGGGAAAGGTCTTAATCGTAGAAATTCTTCTTTACGATAAAATTGATGACATCGCGTTTACGAAGCTTTTCCTAATAGTCTTGGCCTTTCTTCAATTTGTAAGGATTATTAACAATTAGTTTTCACCTTTAGGAGTTCTTTAGTTGATCATTTTAATGACTACGTGTAGGTCTAGAATTTCTGTTAAAAAGGTTCCATTGGAAACTATTTGGAATCTGAAACACTATAAATAATAAAGATAAGTAAGATCAACTATCTTATAGATAAGCAAAAGTACACACATATTTCTTGGGGTACTGTGTTAAATTCTATAACAAAATACCTTGTGATATATTAACTATGGACAATGAAAAGGGGAATGCCCACAGTCCATAGACACTTTGGCCCTGGGTGCCCACATATAAAAGCATATGTAAATGAATTATCATTTAAAGAATTAAATGGTATAGGAATTGGGTTAGAAAAAGTCCGGATTGTTAAGATATTAAATGGTCTTTTATTTCACAAATACAGTTTTTTAACAATCATTTTTCTTTAATACATACATATAATATATGTATGTATTAAAGAAAAATTATAATTATTATCCAGTTTTTTTAGATCTATTATTAATTTAATGATCTTATACATTATTTGATGTCATAAACAATTAGTACATCATCCAGAAATTGAGCAGGAGAGAAAATATCAGCATGATGCCGTGCCCAACACAAATCTACCATATTACTGTCATAATATGGGCACCGCATCCTACCGTTCGACGGCCGAGAATACAATTGCAACAATACTTTTTAATTGCACTTCTACCAGCAACAAACAAAACAAACAAAATAATACAAATTCAAACGGGTTGTGATTATTTAGTTATTTACTGATTTACACATATGACAGATAACCGCGTGCTGTCATAATGTCAGATTCGATGTTGCCACTTAACAGACATAAAAATCCATGAATCGATATCGATTTTTTGTAAAACACGAATTAATCAACGAACGAAGTAATGAAAGCGCCCCAAAGATTATTATTATGTTTATTTTAGTTTTTATAATTCTGTTACTTATGTATTTTGAAAAAAATATAAGAATGACAGTTAAATGTGCAGTAGCGTTTTTGTTATGATCTAAAGAATTTATGGTTGATATACCATAAATTCTTTAGATCATAACAAAAACGCAATTCGCTTGTTTATTTATCATAACATCATAATAATAATCGAAAAAAACTAATAATATTGGCATTATAATAATTACACCATAAAAAATCTATTGAATAAAAGATAATCCATTATATTTTGAATGAAATTAATAATTAGCAACACTTTTTATTTTATCCACAAACCAATGAATTCCGGATTTACATAATTTCATTTAATTTCTTCGGTACTTTTTTTTTTGCAAAATTGTTGCAATCTTGTTTCGTTAAATGAATACCGCGATTAATAAATATAAAACAAAATCGTTTTTTTTAACTAAAACAAATTGTTGGGCGTTTCGTGGCCAAAACTGATGAAACTGAGAACTTTTGATAAAAGTACACTTTGTAATCAATTTTAATAAAATTTTGATAGGATGCTCCTTAGGCCAATCTTTAGTGTAGATATTAACAAACTGGTTGATTTATATATTCATAATTAATGTATTTTTTTATTCTTATTTTTTTAAGAAATAGACTCACACACTGTTCCGTTGTTGTTGGATCAGGTAATTTACCTATATTTGCAATATTTTTATTTTAAGTATCTGAGAACCATGTTTCTATTTATCAAATGAATTGTACCTGTTAGTGTTTGTAATACTTATACGTAGTATAGTAGTATTATACTGGGTGTATCTTCCTCACGTTTATGAATTATTGTATGTAGGTATGTTGTTAATAACTTAAATAACTTTTTTTTAAGAATAATTGTATAGTTTCTTCTCCATAACAATCTACCTTTGCGAATGGACGGTAGAATCAATTATATTTTTTTATTTATTTAAATCTTTGACATTCAATAGAGCCGCTTAATGGCCTAATTGAAATAAAGAATTTAACTTTGGCTTTGGTTACCGTTCCTAGACCACACACCTCTCCACAATGTCATATGGCTTTGCATTACTTTGATGTGAGGTTTCCATGTAAATATCATAAAAAGACGATAACTTTTACACACCTTTCTCGTCATAAAACTTTATGATTAAAACAGTAAACATAAATTACTCAGGTGTGTAGACTATTTTACATAAGAATAAATCATTACAATATAATAAATCTGTACTCTTCGAACAAAAACTAATTAATAGTTTGGAGTAGTTTCGAAGTATATATCGAATTCATTTATTATGCTCAAGGCCCATTAAACAACTTAAGTAAGTTTCAAGCAGACACGAAGGTAAGTTGAATGTTTAAAAAGGTAAGCACAAATAAGTCGTTTAGAAACCTGAGGGAACAGTTTTGAGATAATTAGATTAGATATCTATCCCTCTTAAATGGATTTAAAAAAACGGGATCTGTTAACTTAACTATGTTCTCTATATAATCAAATCTTTTGGTAGATAAAATAAAGTACGGTCACTTGCTACTATATCTACGTTGGCAACGTATTATAATGCCAATTATTAAGAGCAATAACTGAAGTACTAACTAACTTTAGTAAACAAAATACCTAATCAAATATTGTAGCTTGGTACATTCTTACCGGTGGTACGACACGAATAAAGTACCCACAAACCCGGCTGCTCAGTCGTTTCAGGAAATTTTACTAACGTGACAGATGATTGAGGAATACGTAGAAATACTTGACGTTGATAGATTGAAGGATCCCCTCCTTCCATTCTCAATATTAAAAAACTTGAATGCCCGATTATCAATAAGTCACCTACCGTTGTTTCACCTTTTTTTTGGGGTGACAAATGCTCATGTATACTGCACTACCACGGAGAGAGAGTGCAGTTATGAGGGACTCCAACCCACTAAAACTCCACGGTGTCCTCCTGTACTACCATGGCGGGAACACGAGCACGCGTTAGCACTCACCGCGAATCCGCCACGGCTGTCTATCACCGGACCCTCCTCTGGGGAGTATCCCCCAAACGGGCGCACCAGAACACACTACACATCGTGACCACACCAGGGATCAAAGCAATACATGGGCGCCAGACAATCCCGTGTATGGCACCTTGGTCCCGTGTTGACGGGTCAAGGTCAATGACCCCGCCACCTACCATTTTTTGGCCGTAGGGCATAGGGAGAGCGGCCAAAGAGAGCGCTATACCAGCACTTCTCCTCTGCGGCCACACCGCGTCCGCCATCAGACGGTGACGACCCCGTCCAAGCAGCAGAAGGCAAGGAGAGCGGCGCACCGCAAAACCGGCAGTCCTCCCCTGCTGCGGCCTCCAACCCTCAGCAACGATATCTAATGTTTGGCTCCAACTCAAAATGCTAGTCTATTCCAGTCGGTCTATTCCAGACTATAATCTATCTTTGAACCAAATTTCATCCAGATAAGTGCAGCCGTTCTGGCGTGATTGAGTAACAAACAATCAATCCATCCATCCAAACTTTCGCATTTATAATATTACAAGCTTGTGCCCGCGGCTTTGCCCGCATAAACTGTGGTTTATCATGCCTAGGGAACACACTACCAGGATAAAACTATTCTATCTATGTCCTTCCCAGGGCTGTCTTCAAACTATCTCCATATCAAGTTTCATCTCACATCACAGACCGAGTTACTTTCGTAATAATAATATAATATTAGTGTGACAAACGTTGGACAGTCAGAGCGCAATCAATCAATCATATGATAGTCACTCCTTTAGTAGGAAGGCGCAATATGATTGATAGTCACTCCTTTAGCAGGAAGGCGCAATATGATTGATAGTCACTCCTTTAGTAGGAAGGTGCAATATGATTGATAGTCACTCCTTTAGTAGGAAGGCGCAATATGATTGATAGTCACTATTTTAGAAAGAAGGCGCAATATGATTGAAAGTCACTCCTTTAGTAGGAAGGCACAATATGATTGATAGTCACTCCTTTAGTAGGAAGGCACAATATGATTGATAGTCACTCCTTAAGTAGGGAGGCGCAATATGATTGATAGTCACTCTTTTAGAAGGAGTGCGCAATATGATTGATAGTCACTCATTTAGAAGGAAGGCGCAATATGATTGATAGTCACTCCTTTAGTAGGAAGGCGCAATATGATAGTCACTCCTTTCTAACCATAGTCAACTTCACACAATCCAGCTTTCTAAATTTATACTATACTAGCATCTGCCAGCGGATTCACTCACGTGAATGTCGAAAATAATACCAAGGGACCATATTCCCGGGATAAAATATATCCTATGTGCTATTCCAGACTAAAATTTATCTCTGTGCCAAATTTCAGCCAGATCAGTCCAGCCGTTTCAGCGTGAAGAAGTAACAAACATACACACAAACTTTCGCATTTATAATATTAATTATGTGTGATTAGTGTGTTATGTAAGATTAGTAAGATTAGAAGTGACTTTCCTTTAACATATGCGTCTTGCCCGGGCGTCGGTCCTATGAGTCAAGTATGAAACATTAAATTTGTGAGGTACAGGTAAGCTTGCGGTAAATTAAATTAACTTCAAGTTTACCTATTAGTACAAAAGTAAGGGGTTAATGTAAGATTAGGGTTTGACGTAAGATTAGGAGTCGTAACAACAGTAATTAGGATTGTAGATATGTGTTAGTACTCTGTTACAGTTTTGGTTTAGGTACGTAAAATAATTATATCAATAACATAAATTAATCTAATTATGATATTAATCTTATTATAACGCAATATGGGTGTACATATCTGCGTAATCTTCGAGGAATACAAGCGTGTGTTATGGATCAATCCATCTCGTTTTACATGTATCAAAGGCCGGGTAGGTTTTCACGAGACAGGTCTGAGAACCATTTGTAATTAAAGTATGTATCTGTTCCCGAGGCCATGAAAGCCGATTTATTGGAGAAAGCTCAGAAGGAATTTGGTAAATGACTTTCCGACTTTTTCCGTCGTATATACAGTACCTACACAAAAATGTTACTTTCTTTGGTAACATGTGTCAGCTTGCAAAGCACAAATTATTTTAAACTTTTTTTTCGCTCCTGCATCATAAATACACATTTACCCCCACATATTCTGCTTTTACCTGTTACTTTTTTATAATGTCAACATGGGGTGCTATAATTTTATTACTTGGATTGAAGCGCTTTTATGAAAAAACATCAAAAGCTCTCTAAGCATTCAGGCGTCGTTTCAAGTTGGTAAAATCAAGAACAGTTTTTAGGCTCAGGTATAAAGCCCCATCCATGATTCGGTTTTCTCAGAAAAGGTTGCCAATAGAAATCAATAAGAAAAGTTGGAAAAGATTCTATGGAAGTCAAGGAACGTCAACAAAAAGAACCTTAACTCCATTCATTCCAAACGTTTTAATGGTCTCTCAATAGAGTGGTTGACCGAAAAAAAAAAAATCTTTCTTTCTTTAAAAAACAACTCATTTGTCTAAATCTGGCGAATAGTTTAGGAGCTACGATGAACGTGTAATACACAAACATAAACTCGACGATCATACAGTTCCAGTACTTGGGTATGATATCGACTTTTTATATTTTAGCTGATTTGGTTTAAAACCGGTCAAGTGCGGGTCGGACTCGCGCACGAATGGTTTCCGTACCATTATCGCAAAAAACGGCAAAAAAATCACGTTTGTTGACTATGTGGTATGGGAGCTTCACTTAAATATTTATTTTATTCTGTTTTTAGTATTTTTTGTTATAGCGGCAACAGAAATACATCACCTGTGAAAATCTCAACTGCCTAGCTATCACGGTTCATGAGATACAGTCTGGTGACAGGCGGACAGACCGACAGACAGACAGACGGACCGCGGAGTCTTAGTAATAGGGCCCGTTTTTACCCTTTGGGTACGGAACCCTAAGAAGTAAAGAATGGAAAGTTGAAAGACCATTGCTTCTAAAGCGTTGTCATTCAACAGTGCTCGAATTCAAATCAAAAGTGTAATCGAAAAAAGCTTTGGTAGCCTATACGATATACATACAGTACAGTACCTACGTAATCTGAGATAAAATGTCGAATGAATTCAGTGAATATGTATGATATTACAGAAAAACAAAACCCTGAAAAAATTAATAACACATTTAAAAAAACTTTTTTGCAAAAAAATACTACCGACTTCCAAATGAAAAACTACAAAGTGAAAAATAACTTTATTTTTGGAAGTCGGTGCCTTTCTTTTTCCCCATTTTTTTGCGATATGGACACCGACTTCCAAAAAGTCGGTAGTATTTTTTTGCAAAATAGTTTTTTTTTATTTTTACCCGACTGCCGAAGGAGGGTAATGTGTTTATCAGTCTATGTATGTATGTAAGTATGTATGTATGTATGTATGTAAGTATGTAAGTATGTATGTATGTATGTTTGTTCCTATACGGCGTTCTAGAGACCAAACGTGTAGGCCGATTTTGATGATTCATACGTCAATCGATGCGTCTTAACCCTGCGAATGTCATAGGTTCCATTTAAATTGGACAATAGAAAAATGCCGGATTTTGGGTGCCATATTGTGGGGGCCCAAATTTTTTTTTCTTCCAAACCCATCGTGTGGGGTATCAAAATAAAGGGTTTTAAGAGGTGATTTCAAAAATATAACATTTATATGTTTAAATGTATCAAATTCGAAATAAAAATAAAAAGTTATAAATAAAAAAACTTAATTCAAAAAATCAAAAACCCGACTGCTTCAAAAGCGAACTAAAAGTAGTCGTAAACAAGGAAAAAATCATGCTGTGCAGGCGGGACAGACGGGTTTTTTGATTTTTTGAATAAGGTTTTTTTTTCTTTTTAATTGTAATTTCCTAAAATAGGCAAGTTGTTTAGTAAGGTACCTATAACGCCAGAATTGATTACCCGAATAACATGAAACTTGAACATAAACGGTGAAATGAGAGATCTGCGTACCCCTTTATAGTTTACTGGCGTGATGTTATGTTATGAAATGGTATTAACAATAAACAGACATGCGATTGCAGCAATCCCGAATGATTTGCCGTTATTTATTGAAGAGTTCTGTTGTATATCTCAGAAGTTCTTGCTCAGATCTTCATCAAATTAAAATGGGACCAATTTCAAAACATACTGTTCCAAACAAAAAAATAATTTTTAAAATCGGTCCACAATTAACGGAAATATAGGTGAACATACAATTAAAAAAAAAAAAAACATACAAGAAGTCGAAAATAGAACCTCCTCCTTTTTGGTAAGTCGGTTAAAAAAGGAATTATAAGGTTTATCACAAGTCATCACAGTTCAAAGTAACCCGTTTCAAAAACAACAATTTAATTTAAAAGGACCCAATAATAATGTATTTCCTTATGGTTTTTTATACTTACTAATGGATGAGAAACACGTAAAAAGACGGATGTATCCACATCACTGTTTTACGTGTTTCCAACTTGCAGAAAAGCCAGGCAAAAATCTGTTGGCACAAAAATGTTCTGTAAGTTGTGATGGAATTGGCTGTCCAAGTATTCAATACAGAAAAAGAGTTTTTAGGTTATCAGCTCACGAGGATTAAGTATCCGTCTAGTTTTATTAATCTTAGTAGCTAATATGAAAAAAATAGAGCCAAGATTCGCACCACCAACAGCTAACTTCCTCCATTGATTGTTTGTGGCGCATAAATATCTCAGAACTTTTATTAGGTGTTTGTTTAGTGAATTAAAATAAACATTATAAATAAATAACAGAATTTAGTAAATCAACACCAATTGTGAATAAACTGTACCTAAACATTGGCACTTTAAAAATCACTTATAGAAAACTGTGCTATTGATTTCAAATCATCATAATTAAAACACCCCAAGGACCTCAATATAACCACACCACATCAAACGGAGGACATCCTACCTATATCTAGCTACTTATACAATAGTTACATACACATACCGACAAACATAAAGTATTTGCATTAAAAACAACTTGTATATAATGCAATATTGACATTCCTGAGTTGTTGGGCAGGGTTGAACTGCGTGTACCGTTTGCATTTCTTCGGCATGCCCGTCTCCTTCATGTACAAAAAGTTAAAACTAACTTTCAGACAGAATTCGTACATGTTAATAGTTTGTCGTATCTTTAACGCGGTGTGTCGAGATGTTGATCTGGACTAGTTCGATACTAAGATTTAAAACCTAAAAACCAAATTGAGTAAGCGTTTTTTTGATATGTAGAATCTATTGTTCACTTTTTTTTGCATTTGTTGGGCGTTGAGAGTTATGTCTTTTTTTTTATGCTCACGCTGATGTGTATTTTATGGTATCTTTTATATGGGTGGAAACTTTTAATTGGCCTATTCTTGTATGTTGTTTCTGCGCATTGATGTATTAGCTGTAAGTTTTCCTAAGATTAATAAAATAAAATGCTTCCCTCTTATGAGAATAATAGAGTAGATTAGGAATTTATAAGGTTAAGAAAAAAATTCCCTGGTTCACAAGTGGATTTTTTTCATACCTTGGCATGATATTACCGATATGTGTGTAAAAAAAACTAGAAAAAAAAGTGAACTTTTTTAGTTCGTTATTTTGCTTGTTTCTTATAAGCATATGACGGATGATCTCGTTTTAATGTCCAACGAAAATCAGCAAGCATTCTCGATGTCCTTTTTCCTTGGTGCCTGGTTTCCATCAGCATGATGTCTTGGTGGAATCTCTCCTCGAGCTCATCGCTTACACCACCAAATTTTTCTGGGAAAAAAGGAATGGGAATCAACGAAATGAATCTTCAATGACATATTACATCCTAGGGCTTTAAAATTTTAGAAGCAGCTACGAATCACTTCCTTATCGTGGCGAGACATTTTATTTTCCATAAAATATTTTGTCACTACAAGAAAGAAGGCCTTGCATTTTGCTCTATAATATTGGGCTTCTTCATAACCCCATACTATATCCAGTTCCACGAAAATTAATTCCTTTAATTTTATTTGGTTCTGTCTAGGAAACAAAGATTTTAGATTTAGAGAAATTCATTAAACCCAAAAAAACTATTAATTTTAGCACTGCCGATACATATTGTAATCTATAAAAAATAACTAAAATAATAGTCTTAAATAAAAATCACCGGTTGACAAATGTACTGAAAATAAGACCGCCGTTAACTGTAGTAGACGTTGTAGCAATACTAAACGTAAATAAATCTACAATACTGAATTCAAAATATATTGAGGTAAGGGTGTATTTTGTATTTACGAAACTCCAGTTTTATTTTTGGCGGTATAGCCAATTTTCGATACACTATAATATAAAAAATTAAGGTTATTAAACTGGCAGGTTTATTTATATGTCGATGTAATAGAGTTTTTCCATTATTTTTCATTTAATTTTTATACATTAGAGAAAATACATAATTGGTTTAACGCCTTTTAACGGTTTTTAAAAGTTGTGTTGTCTAGATTTAAGCTACTCCTGACCTACACACACCTACTAGAACATTTCATCCTTAGTTTCTATTTCAGTCACGAGAAAAGAGGTTTTAAGTCTAACGGATTCAAGTACATATAAAATGAAATGAAAAAAGTTAGCGGGAACTGCATAGTGCGCGCAAGTGTTTGCATAAAACCGCTGGGCCGCCCGGCTGGATCCGGAGTGTGTGCACTTTGACTTCGTCGAGTTATTTAGGGCTCTTGAGACTGCAGTTTCACTTAATACCGTGTTCTATTATATCCGCGAAAAAAATAAGTTCGATCTGATCATTTATGTTAGAGATCACGGCATACTTATATTCAGAGGGTCTACCCTTTATAGCAGAACTTTTTATGTCATAATATTATTTGCATAACGTTTGGGAAACATACATTCAAACCATACATTCAAAAGTCATAATTTTGTAGGTCAGAATTATCTTTAGGCATGAACATATTCATAATAATTAAAAAGTAGAACCATCATATCGCAGAAACTTCACAGTCAGAATCGTCTTTTAGTATAACAAGAATACGATCAGTAAAAATTGCAGTTCTCTGTTGCTTTTTAATTTCAAAACGACAAAAGTCACTAAAGTTCTGAAACATGGATTCTGTAGCTCAAGGTATCTTTTTTATTATAATACTATACATTTTTTAAACAAATCTTTTACTTAATATGATAATAGTGAAGTTTATTTTTGTTAATGTATTTTATGGTGTACAATAAAGCATATAATAAATAAATAAATTATAGTGGTGAACTAAATAAAAGCAAATTTTACAAATAAAATTTATTTTACGAGAGTAAAAGTTATAACAATTCGTTAATCTTTGTAATAAAACCTATTGGAAAATATACCTTAAACCTTCTTTTATTAAGATTTTATAAACAAAAAATTGCTGAAATTTGCTAATCTTGGCGTAATTATTATTTTCAATCATGGGGCGCGTACTAATTTTTACTCGTCTTGAACTGGCAGACTTGATATTTCAAGATCCTGCAAAAAGTTGGGATTGCAAGAGAAAACACTTAATTAGATTGAAAACTAGTTGCCTTCCTGACCAACAAAATTCTATGAGAATGAGAGTTTCAGATTTTTTTAACGATAAAAAAATAAGATATTTAAATTCTGCGTGCAGAAAGGAAATACGGTGAGTGCCTGCAACAGTCTGAAATATTCCCATTTTACACTTTTCCCTGCTGGACCTGGTCGTCCTTGTTCTAGTTTTGATTCAAGAAAGATCGAAACGTAAAAAATGGGAACAGCAGACTATAGTATCTTTTTGAATTATAAATTATTGATTATGTATTGCCACTCCACTGTGCCATATTATTTGTATATGTGAATTATTTAATTATATTTTATGTGACACAGTTGTCAACATTGTTATGTTTCACAATGAATATGTTAATTAATGACATTGGTATCTGTATCGTTTTAATGAACTATAAATAAAAAATTAATAAAAAAATGCTTGTTGATATAAAGAAATTTTTGTTGTGTCTCAAAGTACAAAAAATTTAAGAGATTATACAATATTTTACTAAGAATTCCTCAGATTGTCCCTTTGTGTTACTTAAACCACGCATGATTCTAAAGATGTGTCCCTCGCCACTTGAATGATTCTACGGTACGAATTCATTTGTTTCACGTCCAAATTCTTAATACGTTTGACATCACGACAGTTATATATCTATCTATCTGTCTAAATATATAAAAGTGAAATTTCACTCGCTCATCACGATATAGCGAAAACAGTTTGACGTATAAAGATGAAATTGGGCAGAAAAGTTTCTCAAGTAACGTAAGTGAGCACTATGAAAAGATTTTTGGACTTTCCATCCCCATGGGGATAAAAAAGGGGTAGAAAGTTTGTTTGACGAAGAAAAAATCTCGCTCCGTTGGCTAATATTCTTTAAACTTGGCACAAATAGCAATCTTAATAAATGATTAAGGTTGACATTAATCGTTTTCCAAAACTACCCCCTGGGGTAGTATTACCCCATTCTGATTTGCATTTTTATTGAAATAAGTTCTTTTCAGAATCATTCATATTTGAAATTGTAGTACCAGATGTTCTTAATACAGTCGCAACCTAACTACGAAACGTAATCGGTTTCTTTTATATTATTCAATTATATTCATTTCGTAACTTAAGTTATTCACAGATGTTTATTAATTTTTGGCTGGATTGTTTAGCCGTTGAGCAAAATAATAACTGACAAATGTTTACACTGTCTGAAGACGTCCACTCAAATCTGTGTGATGCCGTCTTCAAGAGACCACCAGAATGATTTATTTTTATTTCTCTTAAGATTAGGCCATTAAATTTACTGTATAAACTTTAATAGAGACTGACTTCTTTTTTTGTTTTTGTGTATCCCTTTCCATTGCAGTAAAAATAAAATAAAAAAATATTTTGTGCCTCAACGAGCAAAACGCTGTTTTAACCGAGACTAAGTATTAATTCCGCTGTGCGAAACCAATAAAACAGATTCTAATAGATAGATAAGCTTACTGAGAAAATATGTTTACAAAAGAACGGCAACTAAGTGCTCCTGAAAAAAATCCACATAATTTTATTTATTAGAGTGCGCGAATTTTCCTCAAAGGATTCGCTTTCTGGGAAAATAGATAGAAATGGTAACCATAATCATCATGATGGCATATATTTCTTAATGAAAAATATTTTCAAATTAATTTAGATTGAATACTTTGTGCATTCACTTTCATATACTAGCAGAAATTGTAGATTCAAAGATATTACATAAATTGCAATGAAAAAATAAATTTTAAAGTCATCTTCTGAAAATAATGTAACACGGTAACGGGAGGACCGTTACCATGTTACATTATTTTCTTCCATTATCACTGACAACCGTAACATGCGTTATGCGTACAAGAAATGTGTTTAAGTTTAGTTTATTGATACATAAAAAAAAACAACAACACTGTATATAGCATAAGCTTAAAATTCTTCCCTTCCCATGTTCATATATCTTTGAAATATGTACTTTTGTAAAAATAAACTACAATTTATTTGAAACTAACACTGACAGGCCAAATAGCAGAACACGGCATAAAGATAGACTTCAGATGCCATCAATAAAGTTAGAATTATTTAAGAAAAATGTATACTACATGTCGATTATTCTTTACAATCATTTACCTAATAGTTTTCAAGACCTACCGCTGACGATGTTTAAAAAAATACTTTTCAAACTATTATTATATAAAAGAAATTATAGCATTAAGGACTATTTGGAAGACAAGTCAATAGAATCTGTAATTTGTGAGTTAGATTAAGTGACATCACTGATTGTCAATACATTTGTACGCCATGTTATGGCAGGATATGCTGAAACTAATTTACTGTAACACCTTATGTACCATATTCTAGCAAATAAATATTTTTGATTTGATTTGATTTTGATTAAGAAAACAGTGGGTTGTACTACCAAGTTTAAAAATTTTGTCAGCTTGTTATCAATCTTTGGCATCTTTCATTTCTAATTTTAAGACTTAGGTAATTCTAATTATAGATCCACGTTACCCCTTTCTTTAATTACACGGTGTATTATTTCAGTTTCGAACTCGTTGTGAAATTTTGAAAGTTCACAAGCCCGGTCCCCAGTGGCTGTCCGAATATTATTATTAAGTCAAATTTCCTCGCTTACAGGTCAATATCGCTTGGCAACTTGACAACATCACTGACAGCTGCCTTTCAAGAGTGAGTAAACCATTGACAAGCAACAAAAGACATGGGAAAGGGAATGTATATGGTGCTACGGTACAAATAGACGGACGCTTATAGGTATATATTCGTATGTTGTTAATTAATTAAGGAGAGGATATTAATATATTTCGTAAGTGATACCTACGTATTATATTTAGACATAGGAACCTACCTATTCCACATAAAAGAAGGATATATGAGTAAAGACGTTGTTGTTAAGTAGAGCTGAAAACATAGTTACGTCCTTATATTATATTGGTTTTGATTGGGTCATTGTTTAATATTTTTGTTCCTTTAGAACGGGGTTACATTGAGATTTGGGGCAACTTTGATGATAACTTATTATTTCGGATTTTAAAGCTTCGTGAAAAAGCAACAATTTTCTTTTTGAAATTGCGACACTTACATGCCAGCCATGTTTTTCATCAACGTCAGCACAAGAATACAATTAATTTTCTGCAAAAAATATTTTAAATTGTACAGTGAATTATTTAAAATTTTATTTTAACGTTGATGGGCTTTTTTTACTTTCGGCCTAACTGCGGAAAAGATATATTATTATAGAGAATATAACACTTTAATTAAAGTCGGCTGTCATTTGAAGATCTTTGACAGTTACTAATAGTCAGACGCTTGAGATCTGACACCAGTCTAGCCAAGGGGTACCGTGTTACCCAGTTACTGGGTTGTGGAGGTCAGATAGGCTGTCGCTCCATGTAAAACACTGGTACTCAGCTGAATCCGGTTAGACCGGAAGCTGACCCCAACATAGTTGGGAAAAGGCTAGGCAGATGATGATGATAAAACTTTAATTAAAGTCGCCAACATTGCAATATATAATATATATAAAGTATATAAGTCAATTTCATTTTCAAAATTAATCAATTTAACCCCGTTTTACGGAACCATTTTTACTACACCTGTTTCATCCATTATTAGGTACCTTTTCAGGCAACTTTATACTCTAATTTTTATAGCGACCCCGTCAACTTGTATGTAGTACCGTATACACCGTACTTATGCCTCGTATTATTTACTACATACATACATAAACTCACGCCTTTTTCCCTTGGGGGTAGGCAGAAACTACAGAACGCCACCTGCTACTATTATTTACTATCTCTGCAAAATACATAATACAACCATCTTATGCCGAAATTCCTGGCCGGTCCAGAGCTTACAACATTAGTGTTTTAATATATTTATTTTTCTGTAAAATCGTTATAAATATGGTTAAAGAGACAAAGATACCTACTCACTCAGTTATCAATAAATTGTCTTGAATTAAGATGCAAACTGCTTATATAACTCTGTTAAAACGTTATTGGAGATCCCGTTTAAAATCTAATAAATAAAATTAAATCGGACGAATCCTATTTGATGCCGTCACTTGCAACCGACACTCAGAAATTCTATTTTAGCGACTCTGTTACAAAAATACAATATAGACGTGAAAATAAACAAAAGTACGAGATAATGGCACAGAGTAAAAATAATGGCATAAAGAAAAACATGGCTTTTAAATTAAATACGACAGTTATTTGTTTTAGCTAAACGAAATGAATGGCCATATCATGGCAGAATAATTATTTTATTTTCCAACGCCCTTTCTGAGTTTTTCTGCTAGATACAAATGAAAATGTGTTACCAAATGCAAGTTTCGCACTTTTAAATCATTTGAATGAGCAGTCTGACGACAGATTAATAATTTAGATACCAATCTGGGTCATTGTCAACATTCCAATAAATTTTTACTGACAACTAAAGACCCGCACGACTTCACAGGCCGATAGCTGATCTAGATCTCCTTCAGGGCTTCACCAGGAACTCCAAGGTACTGCAAAAGATCTACAGAATTCACAGACGAACCAAACATAGACTCCTAAGTGATAAATTACTTCTATCTCTTGGACAAGAAGATCATGATTTTTCGCAATAACCGATTTTTTATACTCGTTCTGACGGCAGCATTGTTAACTTAATGGGAAATGGTCTGGGTCGGCCCAAAAAGGGTCAACTGACCGGCCTAAATCCTATTTCAATTTACAAGTCATTAACGTTTGTATTCTGTTGCGATCAGAGATTTTCATCACTGTGATAGAGACAATAGAGTCAGCTGGGGTGTTGACTACACGTTGTTAACGGTCCAAAAAATCCTGAAATATTTTATACTTTTTATTACCCAGTCTTCACACAATACATTTTCGCATAAAAATGCTTTTTTTTAAACTTTTTTCAACAGTCTCGGCAAAATATGAACAATGTGTCATTCGATTTGATATAGCATGTAGAATATTTATGAAAAAAATAAAGTTTCGCTAGAAAAAATTACAGTAGATAGAAACAATTTTCAGAAAAATAAAAAGGGGTTTTGGTTTTTTGTAAATATCTCAAAAAATCATTACGATTTTTAAAATCTAGAAAATTGACTAAAAGAGAGGCCCGGCCCAACTATCAGAATTGTAAGACCAATATTTCTAATTTGCCCAAAATGGTGAAAATACAGCCGAAAACGGGTACTCTGGCTTGCGCAAATCACGGCCACATCAACTTGCAAAATATTTAAACATAGTAAATATAAAATAAATTCAGGCACTGGATTGATGAATGAACAATTTAAAATATATTTGGGAAAAATTATAAATAAAAAAAGAATGGCCAAAAAAATCAATAAAATAAAATACTCGTATGAGGTAAAAAATATTTATGTAAAAAAAAATATTTATTAAATAAACAATGAAAAATTAAATATAAACCATTTTTTGTTTTTAGATCGTAAAGCAAGATACATGATCATGATTCTTAAAAAAAATGGTTCCTTAATATTGATTAAGTGATAGGAAAAAAATATATATAAAAAATGTAAATCAATAATAAGTTGTACAAACATCCAAAGCTGTAGAAGAGCGAAATCTCCTAACATGCTTAAAAGGAGGCTCCAATCATAAAATATTATATTTGTATATACTTACTACTGCATTTTTTAGCAATAAAACATTTTTAAGAAGCGTTTTTTTTAATTCTTCATTTGCGTCATCATCATCATCACTTCAGTCGAAGGACGTTGAATGCTGGACATAGCCAGGCCTCTCCTAAGCGTCGCCACACTGATCGGTCTTGTGCCTTTAGCATCCACCGGACTCCCGCAGCCTTTACCAGGTCGTCACTCAACGTCGGGAGGCCTTCCAACGCTGCGTGCGTTTCTTCCGGTACGCGGTCGCCTCTCTTGAACTTTTCGGCCCCAACGGCCATCCGTTCCGTTTGGCAATTCTTCGGGCTACGTCGGTAACCTTGGTTCTCTTCTGGGTGTCTTCATTTCTGATTCGATTACGCAAGGAAACGCCAAGCATAGCCCTCTCCATTGCCCTTTGGGTGACCTTAAGCCTTCTTATGAGGCCCATTGTGAATGACTACGTCTCTGTCCCGTAAGTACTCGTAATCGCTGGCAATACACACAGGTCATATTTATGTATTTATTTATATTTCTACCCCACCGCAGTATCTCTACGTTGACGTCGTGGTGGGGCTTGCGCGCTTTTATGATCCCTAGGTATGTGCCAGTAGATTTTACTTTGCTGCAACATGCCTGGCCCAGACTAAGAGATGTATAAAAGACCTGTGTTTTGATCGTTTTATGACATGTATGAAAAAAAAATATAGAACATTTATTTAACAGCAGAAATAGCATATTGCAGAGACTTTAAAATAGATTTACTTTTTTTTATATGTATAGGCTTGCGATTAACCATTATCTCACCTGATGGAAAGCGGTGATGTGGTCGACGGTGAAGCACGCTTGCCTAGAAAAAACCCATTCACTCTTGACTTAAAGACCCCTACATTGTAGATATTTGGCAACACAGACTCCGGCAGGGAATTCCACTTAGCTGTACACTTAGCTGTCGCATAATAAAAATGTCTTCAAAACGTTTAGTGCGTATGGGTGGGATATCCACCATGTACCGATGACGCATCACCGTACGACTGGTAGTCCGATTATAGAACGGGCTGGGCTGGATTAAATCATGCAATTCCATCGCACACTCCCCGAAATGTACCCGATAAAAAACCACCGACAAGCTCGGCGACGATGTTCAAGGCTCTGGAGCTTTGACTTGACCAGTGCCTCATTGCCGATGAGTTTCTTGGCCCGCTTTTCGATCAACTCTAGTGCGTCAAGCTGGTTTTTGGTAGATCCATCCCAGAGATGAGAACAGTACTCAATGCACGATCGAACTTGCGCGGAAAACAGACACGCCTGGGTTTTAGCAGCATTAAACTTGACCAGATTGGCATCGCCCCTTTCTGAGACTGCTTGCAAGGACAAGTTTAAACGCCCCACCATTGCCTCACGGAGAGACCGGATCAGCGGCCCGGTAGCCCGTGCGTTGGACAAGTATCTCTCAGCAACAGTGCTGTCGTCTGCATACCCAAAGGTGCGGGTTTTAGCAGATCGTTAACGTGCAACAAGAATAATGTTGCTGAGAGAACCAACCCCTGAGGGACCCTGATGTATCCTTCATTTCAGTGTCATTATTATTAATTTCATAAATAGTGCTTTTGAGATTAATACCTACTTCTTTTTTTACAATCAAAGTGGATCAGTATTATAATACTTTTGTGTGTTTGAACTCGCTCATGGAACTGCATACGCCAGCGCCGAATAAAAACGTATACAACAAAGCGGACCTGTAAAACGGACCTCTGTGTGAACGAGCACTCAGAATCTCGGGGTGGATTTATTGAGGAAAAAATATGGCAAGTGTAAAAGCGTGTGATAGATCAAAGGCAATACATAGAATGTATCATTTAACTTGTAAGAAAGTATTTTGCTTGCTTACTCACCAGCTAGCTCAAGTATGGGTGATCAGCATGAGACTATGTAGGGTATGGTTTCGCATGAAGTTGACTGAAGTAAAAGTCACACAGTTTGGTCAACTAATTTAATTCTTGAACATACAATCCGTCATCACAATTTCTTGAGGTTAAACAAGTACAATGAAACTTACTTTTATTTGGGATACAATTTACCCATTATTTCCAATACCGGAGGTATGATGTCTCAAGCAGTATCATTCGCCTTGAAAACCATAATCAGGCCTCGTGCAAGCTAAAATGTCATTTGTGTTCGGTACCAGATGATGGAGCTCAGATACTGTTTTCTTCAGGAATTGTAGTCATAAGTGTAGATGTAGTTATATAGTTAGTTGACCATTTACTTATTTATATTCCCCTGCCAAGGAGAGAAAAAAAATGCATGATAAGTATCACACACGCACATGTTTTCACAAGTATGGAAATTTAGTTAAATTCAACATTATACTCACAGCTATTGCTGACACATTATCTTTTTGTATTTAGGGCTTGTTCCCTGCCGCCTACGAGTCATTTTATTTGCCTTAGAACTCTTATTGGGATGAGAAGTTTTCAACCGGTGTCTTCGCTCAGTAATTGCAATGAAAAAGAAATGTCATTCTTGTCAGTCATAGACATTGAAGTTTAACCAATAGACTTGACAGTCTAGGTGTTTCTATAAGTATGTATTTTCAAGAAGTTAATCATTTAATATTTTAGTGTTGAATTGTGTGTTTGTTCAATTAAATTGATACACACAAATTGTTATTTTATTATATTAATAATTATTAACTACAGATAGCAACGCCATCCCGTATCACGCAATGATCAACACTCATGCCAAGCTGGTTCTCCTCTTTGACACAAGATGTCGCTGTGATACCAAAAATAATCGTTACAGTACATCCTTCCCCGGTTAAAAAAATTGTTTCACAATTTTTTTTTGAATTTACTTCATTTCCATTTGTGAATCTAAACATGTTCCCTGACAGAAATTGAGGTAGTCCGAAAAATATTTTATATTAGAACTACCTACATTAAGTTTTATATAAAAAAAACAAAGTTCAAAACCTATTCATCAAAGTTTTATGTTTAAAATTAAGTACCATAATGTACTAAACATTAAAACATTAGTGACAGACAGACATCTGTCTGAACACAATCGCTAAGAAGTTTATGAAAGTTAATATTTGATTTATTAAGTATTTAAGTTTATTAAATGTTTATATTTGGGTTTTAATCTAAAATATTTAGCCCTTTTTGTAGACTTAATGTCTAATCAAATTAAATTTTACAGCAAAAGGTAAACACTGCCATTTAAATAGAGCAAGTGTTATTCTAAGTACCAAGTTATTTTTAAATGTAAACAAGTAAATGTGGACAAGTACCCAATCAAGTTAGATTCATAACAAAAAGTAACATTGCCATTCAAAATGAAGCAAATGCCACATTAAATACCCATTCGTTGTATAGATGTAGGCTTATACCTCATCAAGATAGTTCGCAACAAAAAGTAATACTGCCTTTTTAAATCAGCTAGTATCACATTGAGCACCTATTCGTTGTATAGATATAGGTAAATGTTCAATTATTTTAAGTTTTATAATCAGAAAACCACCTAGTCTTTGCATCATTGTGTTACCTTTCATCCTACCATTCACATCATCCAAAAAAATAACGCGTTTTTGAATTAATTTAGAAAAAATATTCCTTATACCCTACCAGCATTCATACATCCCTTTCTTCATTAAATATTTGCACCTCCATTATTGAATTTGGTGCAAATATTGAACCATTAACACAACAATGATCATTAACTAGTCTTCATATATTTTAAAATAATGTATGTAAGTCAATTGAGGACTATTGTTAACATGGACAATTTTAGGCATTCCATGTACAAGAAAACACTAGCTTTAAACTATAGTAGTGTTTGTTCAATTCCGTCATAGGAAACAACATAACATAAATCTACTAAGTGTACTATTATATTGTGTTTCTTTTAATTTAAATAGGAAAAAAAAACCTAAAAGTTTAATTATTGTTCTCATGTACAAATTTAGGTATTCTGTGTACAAGAAACAATAGTATATTAACTACAGCATTGCTTGTTTCTATAACATAGCTACTATAGTAATCACAATATACTATTAAATTGTGTTTCTTTAAAGTTGACACAGGTAAAAAAAACCTAATAAGTCACTACTAATTGCTTCAAATAGTTTTAAGTTTTATTTATTTAAGAATTGGGCGCCAGTGGGATCATCATGAAATAGATATAATAGATGTCCCACTACTTTCTCTTGGCATCACTAACTTCCAAGAGAAATTGTGATAAAAAGTTATATTTATTTTAAAGTTTAAAAATCAATTATGATAGTAATCATTTGAGAAATTCTCATTAAGTTATATTATGAGCAAGCTATGATACGTCTAATTGTAACAGTATCTACTAAAACCTACTCTTTATTTAAATAAAACAGCTTTGCATTAGGTTCCGAACACATGTGTACCTCATCGGTCAACGCTGGCATTGGAAAATCCATCTGGTTGATGCTGCTACTTTGACACCGACTACACAGGGAATGACACCGCTTGCGAATCACACCTCCAGTTGCTTTTAGATCTGTTGAAATATAAATACATTTAAATACAAGAAAATATTCTTCTATATGAAGTTAGTTTAACAAAATTGCTTTATGCATTTTGAACAAAATCTATATTTTTGTTCTGTATATTTTAATCTTATTAACAGTTAAAATAACTAAGTTAAATAAGAGTGATTTATATTCATAATAACAAAACATTTTCTAGTGCAAAGGTATATGGTTTAAAATAAAACATGTGACCATAACCGCACTTTCAAATTCTATATAATGTTTATGTTTTGTTAAATTAGAGTTATTTATTAAGATTAACATAACATTTACTAGTGAAAAGGTATATAGTTTTAAAATAAGACATATGACTATAACCCCACTTTAAGTTTTACATAATATTAATGTTATGTTATTTCAAATTTCAAATTAGGCAATCATGAAGTTAACCCATAGTCTGGTTAAGTTCTTTAGTTCATAAGTTATTGTAGATAGTAGAAACAGTAAGTGGTTATGTACCTCAGTCAAACCACATGCCCCACGTTGGGCGCCAATTGTAAGAAAGTATTTTGCTTGCTTACTCACCAGCTAGCTCAAGTATGGGTGATCAGCATGAGACTATGTAGTGTATGGTTTCGCATGAAGTTGACTGAAGTAAAAGTCACACAGTTTGGTCAACTAATTTAATTCTTGAACATACAATCCGTCATCACAATTTCTTGAGGTTAAACAAGTACAATGAAACTTACTTTTATTTGGGATACAATTTACCCATTATTTCCAATACCGGAGGTATGATGTCTCAAGCAGTATCATTCGCCTTGAAAACCATAATCAGGCCTCGTGCAAGCTAAAATGTCATTTGTGTTCGGTACCAGATGATGGAGCTCAGATACTGTTTTCTTCAGGAATTGTAGTCATAAGTGTAGATGTAGTTATATAGTTAGTTGACCATTTACTTATTTATATTGGTAATTATAAAATTAATCCTAGGGTGCCCTGCCAAGGAGAGAAAAAAAATGCATGATAAGTATCACACACGCACATGTTTTCACAAGTATGGAAATTTAGTTAAATTCAACATTATACTCACAGCTATTGCTGACACATTATCTTTTTGTATTTAGGGCTTGTTCCCTGCCGCCTACGAGTCATTTTATTTGCCTTAGAACTCTTATTGGGATGAGAAGTTTTCAACCGGTGTCTTCGCTCAGTAATTGCAATGAAAAAGAAATGTCATTCTTGTCAGTCATAGACATTGAAGTTTAACCAATAGACTTGACAGTCTAGGTGTTTCTATAAGTATGTATTTTCAAGAAGTTAATCATTTAATATTTTAGTGTTGAATTGTGTGTTTGTTGAATTAAATTGATACACACAAATTGTTATTTTATTATATTAATAATTATTAACTACAGATAGCAACGCCATCCCGTATCACGCAATGATCAACACTCATGCCAAGCTGGTTCTCCTCTTTGACACAAGATGTCGCTGTGATACCAAAAATAATCGTTACAAACTAACTATCCAATAAATGATTGTATTGAGGAAGGGATGATATAAGGATTAATATTATTAAGCTGAGCCTTACTAACGACGATGTTCATATACGAAACATATGATGCCTCAAGATTAGGGACACGGATCAAATTGTGGTAAGGAAAATATGCAACACACCGAACATATTCCACACACCCCAATCTATGGAGCATTATACATATGGACCATATAATTCGATGTTTTAAATGATATTAGACAAAATTAATTTGATGAGGGCTCATTGCGACTGCCGAGAATTAAAAAAATTGGAGAGCACGCCTCCGCTCTTTGTGGTAAGAGTTTGCCGAAACTCACAAAAAATATTAATAATTTAATCATTCCGGGTGAACAAGATGTTATTTTGCCGAGAAATAAAGAATTCAGAGTTATGACAGGGACGATAATTGGTAAAACGAGATCTGTGTTGCGAATTACAGATTAATCAGAGAAGTTATTAAAGTGTAAATGTGAACGCTCAGGAGTATTGTGTTAGTGTAGGTAGATATGAGAGTTTCCCAGTTGACCTACATACGTAGGTTTGCCACTGACCACGTCGAACCATGGGATTATTAGAGTTACTCAAAGGGGGCAGAAGATGTTGCAACGTTTTGGTGTGCAATAATGTATATTCTATTTTATTGGGTGACAACCAAATGAAAGCCGTTGCTTAAAACCGCATTATTGTCAAACAGATGCTAGTAATATTCATGAAACTGTGCCCACAGTTAAAGCCGAAGTAATATCCCCAGATTGAAAAACTCTTGCTAAGCTGAAATCGAGGTGGTTGTCAACTGTAGGTGGTCTAAACAAATTAATGTTGTAATAGTTGAAATAATTTCAAAACTAGGTACCTATAGTTAGCGCAAAAAGGGTACACGGAATACCTATTTTATCAAATTATGTCGTCTGTTATTAAATTATTGCTATAGGATTTGACCCAAAAATAATAGGTATGAAATTGCTAGATTGAATTAACAAAATAATCAGCAGATTACACAGATCGCTGAATTTGACGGGAATCAGCTCGTGGAAATTGATGAAAATCGTTTTCCTAAATGTAGCATGTATTTTTATTACAATTAACAAATCAAATCTACATTATTTATCAAATTGTACATAACATGAATAGGAAGGACGGTATACATAATATGAATAGGCCATAACCATCATGATTGAAAAACTTCAATAGTGGCAGAACTTTATTAGACAACACTTTTGGTTTAGTTCTTGTTAAATCAGAACTGATATCTATCAACCCGCACCGGTCCTGCTTGGTGTATAATCTATAGCCCACTCACAGAGAGGAAACCCGAGCTCCAGCACTAGACAAATTGGTTAATTATTAAATAATTTAAGCAGTGAAGCCTCGTTGCCTACCTGTCTATGTAAACTGCTTACTACTGCTACTTAAAATACTTTTACAGACATGCCACGAACAGAAAAGGTCAGGTGTGTCTTGGCCAGAACCTAAGCTAATATTTAATTTCTAATAAAAACCTATTGCAGCTAGTTATAATAGTAGAAAATTACATGGTTCCGATTAACAAAAATTTTAACTAGATTTCTAACGTTTTCCTACAAGCAACACACACGCTTCAGCGTTCTCGGAATACTTAATAAGTCCGACTTAATACGACATTAAATACGGGTACAGCCACTGATATAATAAGGTTGTCTGGAAGAGATCGCAGAGCGCGATAAGGCCGCCTGTTGTATATTTATTTAAATTTTAATGTTTATTTTTGTATTGTCTTATCTTGGTGTACAATAAAGTATATATATATATATATATATATATAAAGTATATATATAATTCTAACTAGATGTCGCGATTGTATTTACTTCGTGTGTCAAAAAACGGAGTGAAAGTACGAACGATCAATTATCGTAATTCGAGCTTTCGTCTAGCATTATCCGCACCCGAAATCTGCCGAAATCTCGAAAAAATGCATTTTTTGCCATATTGAGCTATTAAACTTTATAGAAAAAGTTAGCCGAGGCATTGAAAATGTTTTCTTTCATTGGCAAGTAATTTTCTTATTAAATTGTGTGTGAAAAAGTGGCACGCTTGGTTTTCATACAGATCTGACTTGCGTTATCTAGTTAGATTTATATCTATGGGTCACCACACTGGCTTTACATGCGTGTATTTGATAAGACGCGAGACGCACACACCCGGTATTAATCTATCAAAATAACACTATAAAGAGGTTTTGTTGATGTTTGTTAAAGTTAATCTCTGAGAGAACTGATCTGAATGCGAAAACATTTTCACTGATGGAAAGCTACTCTCTATCACTAATCCCAGAAAAGGTACTCCTGAAGGATAGGCCACGGGAGTGACGCCGCGTGAAAACCTAGCAACTGAAAAAAAAAAACCATCGTGACGTTTACGCGTATCTGTGACTTTTCCGACGCGAATACGCACGCAAGCTAGTTGCTAGTAGCAAGTTGACAAAAAATATCTATTTAGTCCGTCAGTTAGATTACCTAAATTTATTATACACGTATTTTTTTGCCATGATACCTAAAGATTACGAAGATGAACTGCGTTGAAATATCGTGTGACTTTTTTTTTATTGGCGTCAAGCAAAGTGACCGGCTACTGCTACGACTAACCTTCGGAGACTAAGTTATATTATAGCCTCCAGCCAGGCACAAACAAGTTCTAAACCTAAGCGACAACGCTGAGGGTAGCGTGAGAATTCACTGTGTGCTACAATTTATACTGACAAAGTGACGTAACAAGCCCGACTCCAGAACTTTGATGAGCTTTATCTTTGTAATTTTTTATTTATTTGTTAAAGCAAAAAATACGGCTCCAATATTATTTAATAATCTCACTGACGGACTAAATAGAATTATCATTTTTCTACCCAAGTACACCCCCAGGAAACATCCCTATAACACATGCTAAGAAGTTGTACTTTTGAAAAGCGGTTGTATGGAGAATACCTAATCTAAATAAGTTCTATGTCTGAGGACAGAACTTCGGCGCGGGTTTATACCTCGCTGGGGTCAATAATGAAAGTGTAAACCTTTTGACCAACCCATGGTCTGGTTTTGTCCTGAGTAATGATAACTGGCCTATTAAATGGCAGTCTTGGTGCACCAATTCGTGTGCAAAAAGCGTCATGGTTGCTATTTGACACTGGAGGATATAAAAGTTGCCCATTTTTAGGGTTCCTTAGTCAACAAGGAACCCTTATAGTTTCGCCATGTCCGTCCGTTCGTCCGCAGCTTTGCTCAGAGACTCTTAGTACAATAAAGCTATAATTTGGCATTGATATACATAATCACGCCGAAAAAGGTTATTTTTTAGTACCTCTTATACACGTAAAGCGGGGATGTTGTTTTTTTCGTCTATCCCATAGTGTAGGGTATCGCTGGATAGGTCATTTAAAAATATTACGAGTCTGTGAAAACCATTATTCGATGAAAGGATTCGTTTGCGTAAAATAAATATTTAAATTGCTAATTTTTAGGGTTCCGTAGCCAAATGGCAAAAAACGGAACCCTTATAGATTCGTCATGTCTGTCTGTCTGTCCGTCCGTATGTCACAGCCACTTTTTCCGAAACTATAAGAACTATGCTGTTGAAACTTAGTAAGTAGATGTATTCTGTGAACCGCATTAAGATTTTCACTCAAAAATAGAAAAAAAACAATAAATTTTGGGGGTTAATAATTTTTTTTTAGTTTCAGTTTCAAGTATGGGGTACTTGAAACTGAAACTAAAAAAAATTTATTCCATCAAACCCATACATGTGGGGTATCACGGATAGGTCTTCAAAAATAATATTGAGGTTTCTAATATATTTTTTTTTCTAAACTGAACAGTTTGCGCGAGACACACTTCCAAAGTGGTAAAATGTGTGTCCTCTCCCTGTAACTTCTAAAATAAGTGAATGATAAAACTAAAAAAAATATATGATGTACATTACCATGTAAACTACCACCGAAAATTGGTTTGAACGATATCTAGTAAGTAGTTTTTTTTTAATACGTCATAAATCGTAAACCGCAATTTACCAAGTACGGAACCCTTCGTGCGCGAGTCCGACTCGCACTTGGCCGGTTTTGTTAGAGTCAAGTGTCCCCTCCCTGCCAGCTAAATGTTAGTTTTTGGATTTGTGAAAAAATGGGTTATTGGACGATTCGCACGAATTTAACTTGCCCGAAAAGTTGCGAATCGACCTTTTAGAAAAAATATTTTAACTGTGGTGATTCGCCCGAAGTGAATTTATCGGTGTGCAAATCGACCACTCCAAAATTATGTAGTAGGCAATTAGCACAAACATTGTGTTCTATGCAATACCGTTAAGATAAAGTACACTCAAGTACAGAAGTATTAAGGGCTAAATATTTTTATTGATATGAAATGAAACACAAATAAATAAAAAATGTCTGTATTAAAATAACTAACTACTATATGATTTGAGGACGTATTCCACATTGGGCATCCACTTAAACGGAAACTGATTGAATGGCACCTGATGTATGCCACATACGGCACCTATCGATATTTTTCGCAATTTTATTTCACAAAATAAAATGGCACCTACGAATCAGTGTTGGGACGTTTATTTATTTAGGACGTCAAAATTAAAGATTCGATTAAATTCAGTAGAGAGTTTAATAACATGATAAAAATATAACTTACTCTTTTGCTTTTTTACACCATTAAATGTGGCTATAGTGTTAATTGTTTCACTTGAAGGTATACTGCCCCAAACCCTCGTAATTGTAAAAGTTCTATTTATCGTTTCCCTTTAATTGAGCCAGAAACTTTTTTCTTAATAAGTGAACATTCGGCACCACTATCAATTAAACAAGGAAAAAAGATATCACCTATTTGTTCTTCATTGGGTGCCTTTCCTTTAGGATCGTATGGACTTCCTGGCGTAAAGAGGGTGGTGCGGCACTTGAAACAGCAGCAGGAGCAGAAGTCTTCTCGGATTTTGCTTGGTTTTTCTTTTTATGCCAGCAACGATCAGATGGGTGACCTGGTTTCTTGCAGATTTCATAAAGCCTGGTCCTGCAGTCGCGAGAAAAGTTTACTGGTTTGTTGCAACTGTAACAAAACAAAGTTATTGGAAGATCAAGCCTTGGTATTTTAGCACGAGGTTCATCTGATATTGCATCAGCAGGTCGTTTGATAGTTCGCCAATGTAGCAAAATCAGTTCGGCTTCGTGCGTCTCTCAGCTGTGATTATTTTACTGAATTTTCAACAATCAATAGCATCATCCAATGATGTGGGAGCGGGTATGTTTATCTTTAGTCAATTCGACTTCAATGAACTAGATCTTAGGACAGTTCGTCACCAAAGCGTAGATGACGAGAAAGAAGAACAGACGAGTACCTATCTATATGTCTATTTAACTATCTAGTGATCGCCTGCTTTAAAATGTTCAGTGCTACACCGAACCGACAAATAATATTTTGCTCAGACATTTTGATCAGGCTTCCACAATTTATTTCGAACGGCTGACAGCAATCAATTTTATTGAAACAAAATTATTTAACAGGACAGGAGCCATACTTAATTTGAATGCGAACTTTTTGTATAACCTAAAGGTCGGATATGTTACATACACGTATTTATAAGCTCAGAATAAAGTTGTTACCTACAAGTTCAAAAACTAAAGATCAACTAATCTTTACTCGTGTTTGATTCGAGGGATTATAAAAAAGGGGAAAAAGGTTGGCCCTGCCCCAAGCCAAAACCCAAACACGAGCCTAGAGAAAACAATTTTTTAAAGTAACTTTCAAAAGCTCAGAGAAGACGAAAAAAAGTTGGATATAATTTCGATTAGATAACATAAAGTACCTAAACATGAATTTCCACCTAAAGCAATAAAATCCATTAATTAAAGACTGATAACTTTCCGTCACAATTTAAGTGGATTTCTTAATAACCTTAGGCCTGCTGGTCGAGCACTTCTCCGAAGAAAAATAAATTCCGTAGCCTCTTGTGAAATCACTGCGATTAATCTTATCTCAGTCATCTTCAACCTTAATTAAGCAATTTTTCTGCTCGGTATCCGTATTGTTTTATTTTCGTAGTGCCAAGAAAAAGTTCTTAGATAAGCAAAAAAATCATTAAATATGCAGAGTAGGTATCCATTGCTTAGGTAGTCTTCACCTCTATCTAGTTTAATATTATAAGAAGGTAATATTGAATATTTATATTATTATAAAAGGTAATCGCTGGCAGTAGGTATTAGAAAAATATTTCAGTAAAGACATACATTATCGCTGAGGCTACTTTTTAAAAATCAAGCGAAGTCGCTGATAGAAGCTAGTATCTACTCATTCGATTCGATATCTAGAGTCAAAATTTAATTAAGCTTTACTAGAAGTAAGTGCTCGTTCACATACAGGTCCGTTTTACAGGTCCGCTTTATCGTATACGTTTTTATTCGGCGCTGTTATATGTAGTTGTATGAGCGAGTTCACACACATAACAGTGTTCCGAATTGAGTAAAAATATCAATCCGCCAAAATATACAGCTGTCCGTTTTACAGGTCCACTTTATCGTATACGTTTTCATTCGGCAATGACGTAGGTAGTTGTTTGTTTAAACGAGTTCACGCAGACAACAGTATTAAAATATCCGTTTTATCGGACGTCCATCCTTATGGACAGTTGGTTGGTGTGAACACTACCCCCAGAAGCGACGGATACGTTAAAAGGTGCTGTAAATGGTGCCTGTGGACGATTCTCTTTTTCCGTGTTTACTGGTTAAAATGTATTTACTTTTTGATCATGTAAATTTATCTTTTTCTGAGTAAATTATTCGATTCTTGTATTGTAATGCGATGTGAATATCACATCCAGTAGCGACGGATGCGTTAAAAACGATCCTGGAAGTACGGATGTTCTATGTGAATGTATCCTAAGATTAATCGTCTTATTTCGGTTACTAAAGACAGGTTAGATATTAATACCAACCCAATGAAAATATGATGAAATCCAAGGAGAAAACCAGCGAAGGATCAATTTTATTTGAGGCATCATTGAGATAAAATATATCTTAGCTCGATTGATTTCTTAGTAAAAATACAGATTACTTTTAGAGTACCTCTATACCTAGGTAATAATCTCAATAAAGTAACAAAGTAGAAAACACATCAATTTAGGAAAGTGTTTTTTATTTACTTGGTAAACTACTTTTACCTTTGGCAAAAAATAATGGTTTCAGAGAACTTAAGACCTTTTTCGTGTACCTATCTCTAAGAAGCTTTACAATCTCGAGGACCATCCCAAACCCTTGGAAGAAAACTAAAGTAAAAAAATCAAAAGTGTTTTTATAAAATCTTTAGTTCCCCTACAGGCAAAGAACACAATATACTGAAAATCTACTTAGAGAATCAAAAAGTATACTCGTGTTTCAGTTGACCACTATGTTTTTAAGTAAAACAAATATCTGGGCATACTGATGCGATGACAAAAAATCTTCACTAATGAAAAGCAACACTTTTATTGAATGAGATAAAACATGTTGCTTAAGTTGCTTGAAGAACAGATGGTCCCCCATCAATGATGCTGGAAGACGCAGCGTCTGAAAGTCTTGCACAAGGTAGACCGATGAGCAAATGAGTTGAGAATCGCGGGAGTCCGCTGGACCCGAGAATCACAGGACCGGTCGATATGGTCAGCGCTTGGCGGAGGCCTGTGTACAGTAATGGTTGTCTTTAACACGTTCACTGCGTTATGAGATGTAATGGTTCTCGTACGAGTCTTCCACCCAGTGCGGAAGTGAAATTATATGTCAATCCCGTTCCGGCGAATGAATTTTCTTTAGTTTATTTGAGACTTAGAATTAAATGCCTTAGCCTACCATTCCTAAATACACTGATTATAGGTCTCGTAGCCACCAGATAGAATATAATTGCATTTAGTGCGATACGAGATTCATTGGATCTCAAGCCTGGTCTCTGGGAAGTCTGTTCATTATTCTATTAGTGTTGTGTCAACTTTTGAAGAGTGCAACTACTTTTACTTGCTATCATAGATAAAAATACCCGGAAAAGGTCACGGAAATTTTTAGAACCAACCATTTCCCATAACGATTGACCTAATCGTCACCATATTGTGACGATTATGATATGAGGAATGCTTTCATTCAAACGATAATTGTGAAATTAATCGGAGTTTTGACCTTTTCAATAGCAAAAAAATACTACGAAAGTCGTCTGTGAACACAAATAATCAAATAATAAAATAAGAAAAGACGTTGTACTGGATGCTATGTGAAAGTAAAACGAACGATGACTATTAGAGAGGTGGATAAAAAAGTAAAACAAATGTATCGAATGCAACAAAACGTGCTTAACATGTCTTAACGAAATCCATGCAATGCATTCCACTATCTTCCTAGACAAATCATTTACTGTCCAGGCCGCTCGTCTATGGAATGCATTGCCTGTGACAATAAAACGCGCGCAATCACTACCGATATTTAAAAGACTGGTAAAAGAGCACTACCTGTCACTGTAATCATGTTCTTGTTGGAGCTGTATTGTTTTCTTGCCTGTATATTTATAAATGTATGTATGTATTTATGTACCTTTTTTAGTATTTTATATTTAGTGCTTCTGTTATAACTTATTATTTAATTTTAATATTGCACCAAGTGCAACCCCATGTCGTGTCCAGGCTATCTCTCTCCATTCAGGGTTGCCTGGAAGAGATCGCAGATCGCGATAAGGCCGCCTTTTGTATGTTGTTGTTATTTTAAGGTTTCCGTATGTAATGTTATTATCTTGGTGTACAATAAATAAAGTATATAATAAATAAATAACGAAATCCATTTATTTTTTATTTTTTATTTGTCATTCAATTTATTACTGTTTTTATCGATATTTAGACACAAGTGCGTTCCGCGATCTAAAACGTCTTGTAATTTTCTTACTTATCAATCACTTAGTATTCGTATCTATCAATTCTGTTCAATCTACAATACAAGATAAGTCACGGTAGGCCACACGGTTGGCACAGTGGTTGAGCGATCGGCTGCTGCGTTGCGCGTCGCGGGTTTATGGGACAAATATTTATATGGTGTAAATATAGTTGTTTCGGTCTGGTCGTTTGGTATGTGAGTTTATATCTAAATGCACCCACGACACTGGAGAAATTTCTAGTATGGCGGGGCAACGTCTTAAAAGAATACATTCTGAATACATTCTGCACTTATTTGTTGATTTTTACTACGTCATCTTTAAACAACATTTTTTTGGTACCTAATAAGTTACCCCCTGTTTAATTTTGAGGAGACAAAAATATTGATCATAATAACAACAATATTTACTATTTAATAATAAAATATCAAAAATTCGGCCACTGTCTCAACCAGTATCAAGCGCCAGGCAGAAACTTGTGATTTTATTCTACTCTGTGGTCATGAAAGCAATGATTGCGTATTCCCATTAGCAACGCTCTACAGGTCCCAGATCTCTCTTGGAAAAATCTAAAGAGAAAGACCGTGCTCGTCAGATGATAGATAAATTAGAGATTTGGACAGTAAACTTAGCTTAACGTTAATGCCCTGGGGACTGTCAGAGACGATTAATTAGCAGGCTCTGTTTTACGTTAATTGCGAAAGAAATACGGAAATATATCCATTCCCAAATCTTATGGTATATCAGGACTCCTACTCGTGTGTGTTATTTCAAAGCAGATACAGTTAAAAGCTTTTGGATGTAACCTCCATATACAGGGGTTGTCTGATTGCGATTCTTAAAGAGCTTTGCTTTTTCTCATATACATTAACGATATTAGTACCGCTGGACTGACTGGACACATATCATTGTATGCAGACGACACTTGTCTTTTCTATTTTGGCGACTCCATCAATGATATTGTACTTGAAGCACAGAAGGATCTTAACGTTTTGAGCATGTGGCTCGATCAGAATCTTCTGACTATGAATGTTTGCAAAACAGGGTATATAATTTTTGCAGCAAAGAATAAAAAAATACCCGTAGTTCCCAGTCTCACAATAAATAATGAACCACTACAAAAATCAACGCATGAGAAATACTTGGGCCTAATTCTGGACAGTAAATTGACATTCAGACCGCACGTTGACTACGTGAGATCTCGAATACTACCACTAACCGGAGCAATACGTAACATTGCAAAATGCGTACCCTACAAGCTAAGACACACTATTTATAACACCCTAATCAAACCACATCTTGAATATCTCATCCAAGTATGGGGACAGGCTGCGAAAACAAATCAACAACACCTGCAGCGAACGCAAAATAAAATAATTAAAGTCCTCTTCAATTACGATTATTATACGCCTACGGAACTACTATACAAAAAAAACAAAATTATTAAACCTACAACAACTGTATACATATCACACATGCATGACTATCCGAAAAATCTTAACTACCAACATACACACGAATATATCATTCAAACAGAAGATTCACAGATACAATACTCGAAACCAAGACGACTTAGAAGCTGCAACAGTGAGAACCTTATACGGCATGAAAACTATCCAATGTGAGGGTGTTCGGTTATACAATAGATTACCTAAAATTGTCAGAGAGTGTACTAGTATACCAACCTTTAAAAAAGGTCTACGGAACTTTATATTAGACGACTAGCTTTTCCCCTTGGCATCACTCCCCTGGTCCTTCCCACAGGACCCGATTCCGTGATACAAAATGTAGCAAAGAATGTATGTGAATAATTGGTAAAAGAATTTGCAATATCAGATAAATAATAAATGCTTTTTGAGTTTATCCATTACAAACAAACAAACAATCAAATCTTTATAATATTAGAGTAAGAGTAATTGTTTTATCTTGCGATTGTTTTCCTATTTATAACAGATGAAGGGATATGTGAGTTTTGTTAAAACTGCTTTGTTTGTTATGTTAATCTACCCTTATTTTAATAATTTTACTATGACGTCAAGTTCCTTCGATATTTGAATGTCGTAATATTAACTACTACCTACTGTTAATTTAGTTAAGTTTCTCTTTAAGTGAACTGTAATTTGTTCTTTGAGAAAATAAATATCTTTAAACCGAAAGAGGCCATACGTTACGTGATGAGATATAGAACACCTTTTTAGGGCGCTTTATCTTACGGTCGATAGATAAGTCAGATAGGCGGTTAAAGACGGCACGTTTGGTGAAGACCCAATGGACCCGAAACCGATGAGAATATAGCTAAAATAAAGAAAAATAAAATAAAGAATGTAAGCATGATACAGTCTGAAGAAATCCGACTGCAAGAAAAGAATCCGTTTAGGAATATAAAAATAGTGATTTATAGAAATCTTTTCAGGTTCGCAATTTTGCCTCTTATATTAAGTACCAAATATCCAATCAAGTGAGAGTGACTAAGTTTAAGTTATTGATGTATAGTTTGCACTCATTTAAAACTAAATTAAAAGCCTCAAAATATATCTCGTTGTCAAAATGTATGTCAGATAATGGCAAATAGATATCTACTAATAGAAACAGCAGTGAATAAACTTTATACATATACACTGACTAATTGCTATTGGCTAATTGTTATTTGCGAATAATGTCAAATTGCCTTAATATGAAATCACAATGTTTTGTTACATAATAAGGTAATTGGTGACACAAAGTAAGAGATAGTAAAAACGTATGTTCAGGAACGCTACACATGGCTAGCGCTACACACGGCGGAGAGTGTAGCTTTGGCGTGAAAACCCACATCCTCTTCGCCCGCGCCATGCGCCGTATTCCCGCCCCGCATCCATTAGTTATGAAAGCATTTACGAATAACAAGCATAATTATTACAGCTTCAGATGGGTCCTTGGAAGCTACTCGAGGAGGGTACCACATGGTTCTACATTACAAGCCAATTAGCAGAACTTCTCGGAAAGCAAGATAATACCTAATACACTCTCCATTACGAGGGTTCATTACCACTAAACATGTTCGTTAATATAATCCCATCAGAATGCAGCCGAATTACTAAACAACATATTACGTTATTTTGTAATAAGTACAATATATTAACTTGATATTAATATTTTGTGACATTTAATTAGATTTACTTGACATTATAATTATTGCTTGTGACATATATTTGGATTAATTTGGAATTATATTTATTTGTTTGACATATTTTGTATCAAAGTGACATCACAAAATAAATAAAAGTACAAGTAGTGACATTATAATTATTGCTTTTGACATGCATTGGAATACTTTGAAATAATTATATTTTTTTTATTTTAAGTAATAATATCAAGTTAATTCAATACTACTGTAACGGTTAGGGGGCCAGGCAGGTAAATTAAACTCTCGAAGAGAGGGCAGATACAATCATTTATTTTGATAAATAATTATATAAAATTTGAATAGTAACCCAGCAAGAATTGAATAGCCAAAGCGCTGTATATTAGCAATAAAATAAAATCAGCAGACGATAAAATAAAAACTACCTGGAAAATAATAAATAATGAAACAGGTAGGAAAAAACAGCGTAATACTGAATTTAATTTAGCGACTGCACATGGCCCCACACAATCAGATATAGAGGTAGCGCAGGCATTTGAAAGCTTTTTTGTTAATATTCCACTTAAAACTACAGCAGCCTTAAACTCCTCACCTGCACTGTCTGCTGCCTTACTTAGAAAGAAAGTAAATGCGTGCCCTTCGGAGTTCAAGTTTCAACATACAAACCCCCAGGCAATTTTTTTTTTTTTAATATCTTTAAATTAAATCAACAGAAGATCTTTGGGGACTATCTGTAAAAGTGTGTAAACCAATCATTGAAACTGTTGCATCCTATTTAGCTTTCATATTTAACACTAGTGTCGAGCAAGGAATTTTCCCGGACCTCATGAAACACAGTAAGGTAGTTCCATTGTTTAAAGCCGGGTATAGCAAAGAAGCCAATAATTATCGGCCAGTGTTAATTCTGCCGGTTCTCAGTAAAGTCTTCGAAAAGTTAATGCTCAACCAATTGTTGCGTAATTTTAACAAACATTCCATCGTTTATGATCAACAATACGGATTTACCAAAGGGCGTTGCACTACTGACGCGGGTGTCACTCTAATAAAGAACATATTTAAGGCCTGGGAGGAAGCACAGGATGCCATGGGAATCTTTTGCGACCTCTCCAAGGCGTTCGATTGCGTTAATCTTGAGACACTATTGTTGAAGCTCGAGCACTATGGAATTAGATATAGCCCTTGAGTTACTTAGATCATATTTAAAAGCCAGACAAGTTAAAGTTCAGGTAAACGGTGTAAACTCATTAGGGTCTGAAATGACAATGGGTTTTCCTCAAGACTCGATATTGGATCCTTTCCTCTTTTTAGTTTATATTAACGATTTACCCCAATTACTACAAAATCAACCAAAGATGGTCACATCTTTGATATTTAAAATAGATCGGCGGTCACGAAATCTTGATGACGTGAATAACTCCATTTATCAGGTTCAAAATTGGTTCACGGCAAACAATTTGGTACTAAATGAAAAAAAAACATGTATTAGATTCACATTGCCGAATGTTAGAAGTACCGAATGCGATATCATATTGAATGGCGAAAAGCTGGACTTTGTAAATCAAACAGTTTTCCTGGGAATCACTCTAGACGACAAATTGCAATGGGGTCCTCACATAACATCTCTTGCGGGTCGGCTAAGCTCATCCGTTTATGCTGTTAGAAAGATAAGACAGTTAATGGATGTAGAAAGCGCGCGTTTGGTCTATTTTAGTTACTTTCACAGCATAATGTCATACGGTGTTTTACTGTGGGGTCGAGCGGCTGACACTGAATCCATATTTATATTGCAAAAGAGAGCTGTCAGAGCCATATAAAAGTTAAGTCACCGTGAATCTCTTAGGAAACTGTTTAAAAATATTAATATTATGACAGTTTCTTGCCAATTCATTTATGAAAATATTATGTATGTAAGGAAAAATATACATCTCTTTAGTAAAGTCAGTGATAGACATAATTGTAATACCAGAAATAAAGATAAGTTAGATCATCCTTCTTACAGACTAGCTAAAGTACAATCATCTTTCATGGGGTACTGTTTTAAATTCTATAACAAAATACCTTGTGATAAATTAAAACTAAATGAAAGTAAATTTAAAACTTTAGTTAAAAGCACTCTTTGTAAACAAGCATATTACAAATGAGATGATTATATTCAAGATAAGAATGCTTGGAAACATGCTGGTTCTGCTCCATAGGGCAGGGCAATCTTTGGTGTCGACAAAATCAAATTTGTTAATTTATATTCCTATTCATAGTTATTGTATTCATTGTTTTTTTTTTTTAGAAATTTACTCACGCACTGTTCCGTTGTTGTTGAATTAGGTATTTTACCTATGTTTGCAATATTTGTAAGTATGTGAGAACCATGTTCCTACTTATCAAATTAATTAATTTTCCTGTTAATGCTTTTTAATACTTTATATCTGTACGTAGTATAGTGTGTAGAGCTATTCTAGCTGCATCGTCCTCACATATATTAATGTATGTACTTATGTAAATATTGTAAAACACCTATTTTTTTTTAAAATGAGTAAGTATGGAGTTTCTTGTGCGTTCTTCTCCATAACAATCTACTTTCCGAATGCACGGTAGAATCATTTTTTATTACTTGTAAATTTTAATTTTTATTTATGTGACGTTCAAAAGTGCTGTTTATTGGCCTAGTTGAATAAATACATTTGACTTTGATTTTGACTTTGAAGAGACTGCTTTGAGTCAATCGAAATACTTGTCACAAGTAATTACTTGTGACAAATATTTGGAAATTCATTTATTTTTTTATCAACTTGCCATTATAATTATTACTTGTGACATACTTTTGATTCATTTCAAATTATTAAGTCTATTTAATTTAATTGTGACTATATAATTTTATCTTGTGGCATATATTACATTTCTTTTTTCCTAACAATTTTTTAAATAATTTCCCTACATTTTTTTGTTGTGTATTCTCTCGGCTCTAGTCTAGTCAGAGGTGACAGAGACAAAGTCTACGATGGAGTGAGCTTACCCAGAAGAAGCCTGTTCACTCTAACTTTAAAGAGATTCGAGTTGTATGCGTTCAGAAACGCAGACGCAGGCAGTGAGTTCCACTCTTTTGCTGAGCTTATTATGAAGGATGTTTGAAAGCACTTGGTGCGAATTGGTGGAATGGCAACTAGGTGAGGATGGTAACTTAATCTTCTATAATTACCTATTTAATTTATCTTCAAGTGTAATAATTGTTTTTATTATTTTATTTATGTAATGTACGACACAATGGAAATTGTTGGAGAATAAATAAATGAAAAAATAAATAAATTATATTACCTCAATATCTATTTAGGTACCAATCATAATTTACTAAATGACAATAAGCCAATGACGCACGCTCCATTTATTTCATAATATTAGTTATAATATATTACGCACGCTCCATTTATTCATAATATTAGATAAAATATTAGTTACTCCTTTTCACCCTCATGTGACTTATTTCTCACCGTTCGTGCGTAAGTTCGTGCGGAAGTATACACTCCATTTGTCCATTTCACTTAGTTTCACGTTTGATCACTATCTCACAAAACGAAGGGATAGGTCACGTGACATTTCAATAGCGTTTGACATTTACCTACATTTTTGATAGTTTTTCCAATCGCTATCGCCACGCTTTCGATGATAGTAATGTCACTTGTCTAGAGGCTCTGATGGTAAACGATGAAGTGGTCGATGGTGATTTGTGAAAGAGAAAAGAAGGTGAAAAGAAAAAGCTCACTAAAATTATTACGATACCGTAGTTTTAAAAACAAGTAGAAGTAACAAATTGGCAAACCAAACCCGATTACGGACAAAACTACGATGTATATTCAGAGCTAATCGATACATAACACCCAGTAGTATTAAAAATACCAATTTTTCGATGTCTGTCATATTGTTTTTGTAGGCTATGATACCTGAGGCTCCAGACAAGTGACATTAGATGTCAGCGAAGGCGATAGTCGATATGTCAAAATGTAAGGGAATGATCACGTAGTTTTTCGACATCGCTTGTCAATCCCATAGAATTTTGTGCCCTTTTGACAATTGCTATCGCTATGCTTTCGATGATAGAATGACACCATAATAACGAATCCACTGGTATAAAAACGGTGCAGTAGTTTAAGTATAGTGGTACAAATATTCTAAAATACAAAAGCTGATAAAATCCTTGCCCTACTTTTTATTTATGCCATAATCGGGCAATAAGGTGAGACTGATATGATACATAACCTCAAATATTAATTAAGTTTTCATTATCATTTTCTTTACCCTTCTCTCAACCGATTTTTTATTTTATATATCTGGAAGCTTGCATTGATTACTATCTCGTCTGATGATATGCGATGATGTGGTCGACGGTGAAGCACGCTTGCCTAGAAGTAACCTATTAATTCTTGACTTAAACACCCCAGGTTGTAGCTATCAGGAAACGAAGACTCCGATAGGGAAATCTACTCCTTAGCAGTGCGCTTAATGAAAATATTAGCAAAACGCTATGTAAGTATGGGTGGTATGTCCACCATGTATGTGGCGCATTGCCGTACGTCTTGTAGTCAGATGATGGAAAGGGCTAGGTGGAATCAAATTGTGCAGTTCCATCGCACACTCCCCAAATTTAACATACAATAAAATAAAACAAATATCTAAAAACCCGATTGCTTAAGAAGCGAATTAATAAACAAATTACTTTCCTTCGGCATTCGGATAAAAAGACGTAAACAAGAAAGCAATCATGCTGTGCAGTCGGACGATACTTATTGGCAAGCTGACTGCACAGCATGATTTTATTCTAGTTAACGTCTTTTTTATTTCGCTTCTTAAGCAGTCGGACTTTTTAATTTAACTTTTTATTTATAACTTTTTGGTTAAGGACGCTGTTACATTTTCGACGAACTTAAATTTAGGTATCTAGTCGCACACAGCAACATTACGCGTACGCACACATTGAAACTACTGAGCGCTCCATTTTATACATCACGGAAACAATCTTGGTCCTTGATATTATTTTTGAATTTTATTGTTTTTATTAAGTTGATTCAGGAAGGTTAGTTGGCACTTTGAAAATGCATTTGATAACTGTTACAAACCGTCGTCGTAAAAAGTAGGTTATTATTTTCAACCGACTTCAAAAAAAGGAGATGCTCTATCTATTCGGCCAAACTACTTATCCGATACTTATCGGGTTTTCATCGATAAATGTATGTGGTGGTATTTTCAGGGAAGGTTTTATCGTATAATATATTAGGATCTGTTAAAGATCTTCGGAGATAGACAATGGAACTCTTTAATAACAAACAGCAAATGACCTTCGATTACTTTGATCGTATATTTATGTTTTGTTTTAACCATACCATAATAAATCATCACGCTTGTACGGTTTTAGGGGGTAAACAGATGTTTTTAGTATACCCAATATGGGGTACCTACAAAAATTTAAAAGAGAAAAATAATAGCTTTCCTGTGACGAAAAACAATAGGTACCGACACCGACTTCCGAAAAGAATTTTATTTTTCACTTTGTTGTAGTAAGTAGGTATTTTAAAAACCGGCCAAGTTCGAGTCGGACTCGCGCACGAAGGGTTCCGTACTTAGTAAATTGCTGTTAACGATTTATGACGTATTAAAAAAAAACTACTTACTAGATCTCGTTCAAACCAATTTTCGTTAGAAGTTTACATGGTAATGTACATAATTTTTTTTTTTAGTTTTATCATTCTCTTATTTTAGAAGTTACAGGGGGGGACACACATTTTATCACTTTGGAAGTGTCTCTCGCGCAAACTATTCCGTTTAGAAAAAAATGATATTAGAAAGATCAATATCGGGGAATTCTCCTGTGGCAACACTACAGCTAACAGCTGATTTGAATTTGTCCTAACAATTTTAATTTTAAATATTAATTTTCCTTTATAATAAGGCCTATTTCCAATCTATTAACTAGTTTAATACGTAATTAAGTGTATTGTGTAAAATTTTGGGCACCAAGTGCAAAATAAGTGTAAAAATTTTCATTGTGTTTCGTTGACAGTTACCGGCTCAAGCGATTAGTGAATGTTGTATTTTTTCGTCGCGGTATCAGGTACAATACTATATATTTTACTTGATATTGAATTGCTTACGTTCTAATATTTTGCCTAAGATTCATTGGATCACTTTTATTACGGTTACAAGTTGATGTCGGTGACCTATAAAACGTAAACATAACCTTAATTAGTTTGGTGACAGAACTTCTTTCTTTACTATCTAAATTTCATTTTCCGTTCAACTAATCATCTGTTACTCAATCAACTACTCTTTTCCAACCTCTTTTCTCTTCTCTTTAATCATGATTATGACTCGCAGCGCGCGGGCTCGCCTAGAAGAGTCCAAACTCAGTCAGGCTTTGAGCGAATTAAAAGCGTCTAAGGAGCTCTGTGACCAACTGATTGGGGAAAAGGATGAGAACGAAATAGAGTTCCTTAGTGTCCTTGACAGGAATAGCAAACTGAAAACAGAAATGGCTCAGTTATATACTCAACACACTGATGCCATAGCAGCCCGGGACAGGCTCCAAGTTGTTGTGGACGGGTTCAGCCAGTGTAGCAATGAGTATGAACAAGCTCTTAGTCAAATTTTTTTATTACAACAGCAGCTACATGAGGCTCAAAGTCAGATTGAACAACTAGAAACTACAAATTTAAACATCACTGCCTCGTTGAATCAAAGTCTATTCAATGAATTGGTGCCTGTTGCCCCATCAATGGTTACTGCAATAAACCCCTCTTACACAATAGATTTAACAGGTCATGATGATTCAAAATCAATTAAATCATTGAGGGTAGTTACTAGTAAAAATAAAATAAAAAAGTACATTAAAATTAACAAATACATAGTTAAAACCAAGAAAATGGTCAAAAAACAAAGGTTCTTCATCAAAAATGTAAAACTTAATAGAGAAAGATTGCATCTACTTAAACAATTAGATATGTATTCATATAACTTAGAAAAAAGTAATAGGAAACACCAAACTGACACAGAAGACTTGCAGTATGAACTTGACCTACTACAGGAGAAACTTAGTTCTATGACCATCAAGTATACAGCCTCTGAAAACCAAATGAGGGAATATGTATTGGCAATGAATGAGCTGGTGAGCTCACAATCCAACAAATGTGATCAGTGTCAACCACCATCTGTTGAACCCACGCCGGACCATTCGTTGACAATATGTGATGCCACCATACCGCAGTCTAGTGCCAGTTTGCCATTAGAAATTACTAACTGTTTGCCTAAAACTAATGTAAATACAGAAATAGTATTTTTTTGTGATGAAATTGGAAAGGATCTAGGCCATTTGTTGACAAATAAATATCCAGGACACTCAATTATGAACTACTGTATGCCTGGTTGTTCTTTATTTGACATAATGAAAAAAGTTATTAAATGTAATTTTAACCAGGATACTACATTATTAATATTTATTGGTAATAGGGGTAATGTGAACAAAGGAGAATTACTCCAACATTATAGATCTTTGTGCGACCTTAGTTTAAAACAAATTGTGATGTTCACTTTCCCATACAGCCAAAGTTTGCCACAGGAAGAAAACAATCTTAGATTTGAATTGAATAGGACATTACATAATTTAACATATAGTAGTAATTTATTCCATTTAATTGACACTAACAATTATGTTGGTAATAACTTTCTTTTAACAAGAGATAGATTTTTCATGGATAGGTACTTTCTTTCAAAGTATTGTAAACGACAGATAGCTGTGTCGCTATCATATTATTTTTCTATTACAGCCAAGAATTTGGCTAAACAACTTGCTTCTATTGAGCAATGCCAAGAAGTGTTTTATAATTCAGCCAATAATTTGGTATCAGAAATTGATATTGATAGTAATTTAAATTACAAATTAGGACAATAGGGACAACCTCTTGCAAAACTGTACATAACGAAAATTGCAAAAAAGAATCAAATAAAAGTTTAAAATCAGTAAATAGTATTAACCTGGTGCATCAAAATATTCAAGGATTTTTGAACAAAGATTTAGAAGTAGATTTATTTATGAATTTTAATAGCATTGATATTCTTTGTATAACAGAACATTGGCTTAAAAGCCACCAGTTTTTGTTCAATTTTAATAATCACCAGGTTGGTAGTTCATTTAGCAGAGTTAATGCTATACATGGTGGCTCTTTGATTTTAGTAAGTAACCAGCTTAAATTTAAGGACCGTAAGGATATTGTGAGCCTATCTGTTGAGCGGACAGTTGAAATAGCTTGTATAGAATTGGAGCAGTTTATTGTATTAAGTGTATACAGACCCCCTTCAGGATTGTATGACTGCTTTGAAAAGGTAATGGATGAAGTGTTACACAAGATTTGTAACTCAAATAAATCCATAATCACTTGTGGTGATTTTAATGTTAATTTATTAGAAAACTCAGGTTCTTGTAGTAAAATAATAAGTCTGTTTCAGTCCTACAATCTTGTAAACCTATTTTTGGAGCCCACAAGAATAACCCCTACTAGTGCCACATGCTTAGATAATATTTATACTAATGTTATACCTGTCCACAAAGAAATTATAAATTTACTAGATTCTGATCATTGTGGGCAGAGGATTACTATACAAAACCTAAACAACAAAGTGGCTAAAAAGGATATCACTGTTAACCCCAAAACTGTAAGTCGTTTGGCAGCTTTTAAGGCTAAACTTATTAATAAATTACCAATTTTGTCAATTCATGCTGATCCTAATCACCTATATGATGATTTTTTTAGTATATACTGCAAACAATTTAATTCGACCTTTATTCCCAAGAATATCTCCGTTAATAGTAACGCATCATTCGGTGATTGGGCGACCATTGGTATTCATAAAAGTAGAACAAGGCTTTATGAGCTGTACAGTGAAAGGCCTTATGTAAACACTGCTGAATTTAATTTATATGTTAGAAATTATTCAAAATTATTTAAAAAAGTTTGTAGTTTGGCCAAGTCGCATTATTTGAGTTCGAAGATTAAAAACAGTAGTAATGTTATTAAAACGACTTGGAATATTATTAATAGTGAAACGGGAAGATCTGGTAACCGAAATACTGACTACAGCCTGTCTATTAATGACAACATCATAAAATCAGACTCACAAGTCGCAGTGGCCTTTGAAAATTTCTTTTCGGATATTCCCATTTCAACTACTAAATCCCTAAACTCATCACCTTCTGTTGCTGAGTCTTTGCTAAAAGAAAATGTTAATGTCTGCGATACGGAATTTCTTTTTGAACATATTACTTGTAGAGACATAATTAAAACCTTTCACACTTTAAATGTTAAAAAGACTGCAGATCTGTGGGGTCATTCTGTAGAAGTTGCTAAGTCTATTATTGATGTTGTCGCACCTAGTTTAGCTATTATCTTTAATAATTGTATCGACTGTGGGGAGTTTCCTGACCTAATGAAGAATAGTAAAATAATACCTTTGTTTAAATCAGGTAGTACATCAGACCCAACAAATTATAGACCTATTTCAGTACTACCTACTTTTAGTAAGATATTTGAGAAATTAATTTTAGAGCAATTGCAAAGATTTTTTAATAAGCATAAATTATTACATAGCAAACAGTTCGGTTTTACAAGGGGTCGTTCAACTACTGATGTGTTGAGCTTTTAGGACATATTTATAATGCATGGGAAGATAAGTGCGATGCCCTGGGAATCTTTTGTGATTTGTCTAAGGCATTTGATTGTGTTCTTCATGAAACGCTAATCAGAAAACTCCGCCACTACGGGATCCGGAACAGCGCTCTGGATCTTCTTACTTCTTACTTGAGTAATAGGATTCAGACTGTTGACGTTAATGGAAAAAGATCACCCGGATCTAAAGTAAAAATGGGAGTCCCGCAGGGCTCGATTCTTGGTCCTTTCTTGTTTCTTATTTATATTAATGACTTGCCTTGCCTCATAAAGGATAACCATGACATAGTGTTGTTTGCAGATGATACTTCACTTTTGTTTAAACTTAAACGGCAGCAGCTGGTTACTGACGAAGTAAATAGCGCGATCTCAAAAGTAGTTCACTGGTTCAATGTTAACAATTTACTCCTTAATGAAAAAAAAACCAAATGCATTAAGTTTACCCTACCTCACGTTAGGCAGGTGAAAACTAATGTGTTGATAAAGGGCGAAGAATTGAATCCTGAGAATAGCACAGTATTTTTAGGCTTAACTTTGGATGCTAAGCTTCAGTGGGGCCCACATATAGATAAATTGTCAAAGAAGCTAAGCTCCGCAGCATATGCTGTTAGAAAAATTCGTAATTTAACTGACATAGAGACAGCCCGTTTAGTATACTTTAGCTATTTTCATAGTGTAATGTCGTACGGTATTCTGTTGTGGGGAAATGCCGCCGACATCCAGAATATCTTTGTTTTGCAGAAAAGAGCTGTTCGATCAATATATAAATTAAGCCCGAGGCACTCTCTCAGAGAGAAATTTAAGGAGATTAATGTAATGACTGTGCCCTCTCAGTATATTTATGAAAATCTTTTATATGCTCATAAAAATATTAAATTGTTTAAAAAATACAGTGATATCCATAACATAAATACTAGGAACAAACACAAATTTGTAGTACCTACAACAAGGCTCAAGAATATAGGTGGCTCGTTTAGATGTCAATGTGTACGCTTTTATAATAAGCTTCCAAGCCACGTACAAGATCTAAGTCTTAATAAATTCAAATCATTCATTAAACGTAAGTTGTGTCAGAAAGCGTTTTATACTATTAAAGATTACGTTGAGGACAAAAAGGCTTGGGATTGAGCTGCTCCAATTAATTTTGATTTTTTTTATATTTTGCACCGTGAATTTTGTTTTTAATTTTGATATTTTTTTTTGTTTTCTTGCAATGACAAGAATATTTACTTTTTAAAGTATTATATTTTTTATTTTTTTTATTATTGTGAATGTGAAGACTATGTGGATTTTTGTTTTTTATTATAACTTAGTTAGTTTTTACTCATGGTCTGGCAGTTTGAGTAGTTTATGCGGCCTACCCGAATGTCCTTTCTTTGGTATTGTTCGTCGAATCGTTGAGCTCCGTAAATTCCTAGTTGAGCTGCTCGGTTATTGACAAATGCGTGCACTGACTGGACAGGTCCACTCAATCTGGGTGGTTCTTTCCTCAAAAGACCATTTCAGACATATGTCTACATGGTCTTCACATGATATAACCAAGTTTTTGTCAAGACTTTAAAAGAGACTGTGACCTCTGAGTTTGTTTCGGCCTTTCTTCTCAGAGTAGTCAGATAGGAAACGCCGACCTCATCTAGTTTTAAAAAATATGATCGACATGTAAAAGTGTTTGTACAAACCAACTTACAGAAATAAAATCATTTATCATTTATCATTTATCAAAAAAAAAAAAAAAAAACTATTTTTGTGTAAAAATCTTATTGCGGTTCACAGAATACATCTACTTACCAAGTTTCAACGGAATAGTTCTTATGGTTTCGGAAAAAAGTGGCTGTGACATACGGACGGACAGACAGACAGACAGACAGTCAGACATGATGAATCTATAAGGGTTTCGTATTTTGCCATTTGGCTACGAAACCCTAAAAACAACGCTACTTGAAATAAGTAGATACCTAAAACGAATTAATTGCCGGTCACAAGGATTAAAAAATGACTTGAACATTTTTCATTATATGGAATATATTAAATATTACTATCACATCATCAGTCACTATTAATGTTCCCACTGCTGAGACACAGGCCTCCTCTCTGTGAGAGGGAATGGGCTGTAACCAACAACGCGGGCCCAGTGCGGGTTGGTGGATGCACATATCTTCGAATATTTGGTTCTAGGACATGCCGGTTTCCTCACGATGTTTTCCTTCACCGTTTTGAGAGCAGTGGTGAAGAAATAATTTAGACAAAGTAAAGCGCCTGCCTGGGCTCGAACCCACGACCTACAACTTGTAAGTCTAGCTAATGACATACTACCCAAAAACCATGAAAATGACACCCATGACGAAAAGATGTCAAATTTTCGTCGGCGCCAACTTGTATTTTGGTTATGACCCCGTATTCGATATAAGCGTCCCCAAAATCCATAAAAATGACATCCATGACGAAAATTTGTCTGATTTTTGTCGGGACCATCTTATATTTTGGTTTTGACCCCATATTAGATATAAGCGACCCCAAAAACCATGACAATGACACCCGTGACGAAAAGCGGCCAAATTTTAGTCGGCGCTATCTTGTTTTTTGGTTTTGACTCCATATTCGATATAAGCGACCCCAAAAACTATGACAATGACACCCATGACGAAAAGATGACAAATTTTAGTCGGCGACATCGTGTATTTTGGTTTTGATCCCATATTCGATATAAGCGACCCCAAAAACCATGAAAATTACACCCATGTCGAAAAGCAGGCAAAATTTACGTCGGCGCCATCTTGTATTTCGGTTTTGACTCCATATTCGATATAAATGAACCCAAAAACCATGAAAATGACACCCATGTCGAAAAGCAGGCAAAACTTACGTCGGCGCCATCTTGTATTTTGGTTTTGACTCCATATTCGATATAAGCGACCCCAAAAACTATGACGATGACACCCATGACGAAAAATGACAAATTTTAGTCGGCGCCATCTTGTATTTTGGTTTTGACTCCATATTCGATATAAGCGACCCCAAAAACTATGACAATGACACCCATGACGAAAAATGACAAATTTTAGTCGGCGCCATCTTGTATTTTGGTTTTGACTCCATATTCGATATAAGCGACCCCAAAAACTATGACAATGACACCCATGACGAAAAATGACAAATTTTAGTCGGCGCCATCTTGTATTTTGGTTTTGATCCCATATTCGATATAAGCGACCCCAAAAACCATGAAAATGACATCCATGTCGAAAAGCAGGCAAAATTTACGTCGGCGCCATCTTGAATTTTGGTTTTAACTCCATATTCGATATAAGCGAACCCAAAAACCATAACAATGTCACCGGTGACGAAAAGATGTCAAATTTTAGTCGGCGCCATCTTGTATTTTGGTTTTGATCCCATATTCGATATAAGCGACCCCAAAAACCATGAAAATTACACCCATGTCGAAAAGCAGACAAAATTTACGTCGGCGCCATCTTGTATTTTGGTTTTGACTCCATATTCGATATAAGTGAACCCAAAAACCATGAAAATGACACCCATGTCGAAAAGCAGGCAAAATTTACGTCGGCGCCATCTTGTATTTTGGTTTTAACTCCATATTCGATATAAGCGAACCCAAAAACCATGACAATGTCACCGATGACGAAAAGATGTCAAATTTTAGTCGGCGCCATTTTGTATTTTGGTTTTGGCACCGTATTTGTCATACATACAAACCGGTTAAAATCATAAATCTCCTCCCACCCATCCACTTCTAAACTTCCCCGTCGGCAGCTTAACCTTACCCATCCAAATCCTAACCTTAGTCAGAGCTGTTTAAACCCACCCATCCATTTCTCAACCTTATCAACAACTGCTTAACACCCAACTATTCAAAACCCGATCTTACCCAAAATAATTTCTAAATCACATTCTAATAATAATAGGAAACTCAAAAATACGGCATACGTCCGATAAAATATCAACTCCTTTCGATCACGACGAAGACGGTACTCACACGCATGCACACTACAATCTTTCTATTACTTTTATCGTATTTATTTCCTGCGAGAAAGCGATACGCCCGTCCTTCCACGAGCGCTTCTGAGCGCGGAATGATGAGCGGCGGGTACAAAATGTATGAAGACGTCAGCAAGTGATTTTATTTTAGCTAATAATTAAAAAATATAATTATTTAGGTGAAAAATAATTAGCTGCAACTGTAAAGGACTATATATGCCGCAATTTTTTATAATTTTGAAGATAAAATATGCTGTAAATTTACCTAAACTGGAACCTATTCGGACCCTACATTTTTCAATTTTTTGCGATTATTGTGATGGGCAAAACGTATTTGTGCGAAAATTTTGTATGATGTCATACAATTTTTCTGATGCTTATCTGGAGCTGAATATATTATATTTAAATTAAGACCATGATATCTTCACATCGGTGATTGCTTATGCATTAAAATGGTACCTCAAAAGTACTGTTATTTGTAGAAAAATGTAATAGCGTCCTTAAATTTCTTTTTTCGAATTACGTACATTTAAACATATAAGTATTTTATATTTTTGAAATCACCTCTTAAAGTCCTTTATTTTGATATCCCATCCTTATTCGGCAGTCGGGTAAAAAACCGACAGCTTTGACGTGACCAGGGGGGTGACCACAAGCTCTTAGAGTAAGGTTATTTTGAGATCGAGTAAGGGACAGATGTATCTGACTTGTATACATCTGTCACTTACTCGATCTCAAAATAACCTTACTCTAAGAGCTTGTGGTTACCCCCCAGTGCATTGTTTCCAATAAGCCTGTTGGCCCGTTTGTCAATCGAATTAAGTGCAACAAGCTGGCGATAGTTGTGGTATATTTGGTGTCAGCGCAACATGTTTTCTTTGCCACTCTTTAAGCCGTCATCACAATAGCGACCCTATTTGTAGCCATATTATGTTACACAGTCCATTTCCACCTTATAGCCATTTATCCAAACTTTACTCCAAACTTTCCTCACGACATTTTCCTTATTATTTCGCATCACTATAGCCCATGCCATGACAACCGATTTCCACTCAACTTTTCGAAGTTAAATTAAGTATGTGAAGACATTCTAAGTATCTAAGCAAGGGTAAGTCACCCAAGCATAAACATTGCAGACAGCGTAACAAATCTTTTGATTACGGCATGAGCTATTTTTTATTACCCGAGTTCTTCAGAAAGGAAGGGTTACAAAGTTTAGCGGTTTTGCCGAATCAATGTCAGATGAAGATGTTTAAGTTGTTTTATTTCGAGGTTAGTTAGTGCTACTACGGACTCAGACTTACACTACGTTAATACCAATGTCAAATAAATCGTAATTTGTAAAGGTACTTGTATGGCATGCTCCACTCTACCCAAGTTGAGGAAAAGGCTCGCTATATCCTCGTTCCATGGGATGACCAAAAATGTTTAAGTTGTTTGTTTGTTTGGAAATACTGATGAGTTCGGATTGGAAGTTGAAAACTACAATTCCACGATACTTTATGAATGAAATAATAATATATAAATACATATACGTACATACATATGGGTAGATATGTGGTAAGGTAAGTAAGTAGACTCAACAGGAAAATATTTTGTGTGCGTCCTTTATACATGGATAAAGTAACTGTGTATGGAACCAAGGGTATATAAAGTGATAATAGAGAAAAGATTTTAAAAAATATATATTCGATTTATTGACCTACAAAAGCATGTTTTTCTACAAGGTAGGTATAACTTTTGAAGTCCTTAAAACATCCTTTGAAGTTCACTTAGTAAGTTCACTTTGTAAATTAATCTTCAGTATTTCAAATAAAAGAAAAGAAAAAGATGAATGTTTTATAAATAGTCGTCAAAAGTTTTTAATTGAGTATTTTTAATGACATTTTGAAGTCCTTTATCGAAATAAATTTTGATGGCGTTAACCTGGTATACAAATGAATATAAATCAGGCATTTAAGTACAATAACAGTCACACACGTCATTAGTGGCTATTTTCCTGCATAGTCATAGACAACAATTTACTATTGAAACTTTGTTAATTTATTTTATGGCAGGTACATTCAACCAACATTTGTACGAAGAAATATCCTGTTATTTTCATATAACTCATAATATATAATGACACACGGTTGTCCATCCCAAGTGCCGTCGCCGCACGAATAAAATTAGGTCAAAATCCGTTCGGGTTTTATCTCTGGATTAGGTAAATTAAACAGGTGACATTTGTGAAAGGACTAGCTAAAGCTGGCTCTCCACGAGAAAACGTAGCGAAAGCGCTTAGTAAAATGCCGAAAATGTATAGGATTGCCAAGCGCAATCGAAATTTCACGTGATATATACCGGTGAGAATACTGAGTATACACTAGAGCATATTAGCGAACATTACGATGTAATGTAATGTTCTTACGAATGGTACAATACAGACAAATGCTAAGTTTCTCAAAGCATTTCCTTGTAATGTAACGTTCTTGCGAATGTTCGACGCTGTGTTCTATGTCACGGCGATTAATCTTTTACCTGTAAAATTTCTTTGTATCTTGCGTTCATTACGGACCTCACTCCACGTAACCCGCGCTTGTGACTGTGCTCTGTAAAGTGTTACACCAAAAAGCTCGTTGGTTTTTAAAATCTGGCTGTAACAAAGAATCGAGCGTCATATTCGAAGTGTGGTTCGAGTAAATTTAAAAACAGCGAATGCTCGATGTTCTATTACAAGTAAATGCTCTAGTCTATACTCACCTTTAGATTTCGACAATTACCATTGTTTAGGCTTATGGCCTTGATTATGTGGTGTCAGGTAAGTGTGCGGAGCTGAAATACTAAACTCAAACTTGACGACTATATATTTATTTCTGTTTTTACAATAGGTACACGTATTAATTTTGATGATTACAAAGTACAAGTTTACGTTCCGATGACGCTCGCGATCGGCGCGCGCGCCTTATATATCCTTAGTCCGTGGAGTAAGAACACCAGCCAGCCCCTCCGCACCCTGCGCGTAGAGGTCGTTAACAACCATCGCAAATAGAATGATATTTTGTCTACAGCGGGCCAAACAAGCTCATTGACAATGGGGCACTGGTCAAGTCAAAGCTCCAGAGCCTTGAACATCGTCGCCGAGTTGCCAGCTTGTCGGTTTTTTATCGGTTACATTTCGGGGAGTGGGCGATGGAGTTGCAAGATCTAATGCCGCCTAGTCCGTTTCATCATCCGGACTACCAGATGTTTGGCGATGCACCATCGACACAATTGGTGGACATCCCATCCATACGCACTAAAAGTTTTGGGAATACTTTTATTATGCGTACAGCTAAGGAATGGAATTCCCTGCCGGAGTCTGTGTTTCCCGATAGCTACAATCTAGGGGTCTTTAAGTCAAGAGTGAATAGGCAAGCATGCTTCACCGTCGACCACATCATCGGTTACCATCAGGTGAGATAGAGGTCAAGCGCGAGCCTAAAAAAAAGTCTGAGCGTGAAAAAAATAAAAAGGTTGCGTATCGCAACTCTAGTGGAAAAGAGCATTTTACAAGTGCTTGTTATTTTACATATAGCAGCATCTACTATGTATGAGAGATGCGAATAAGGAAGGCGTGCGAAGGATATTTGCAAATAATAGGAGTCAATAGACTCATATATCTTCGCGTAGCACACTTTTTCTATGCCAACTTTCCCACACAGATTTACTAAAAGATTTACAAGTTCACAACTCTATCCACCATAGATACGCGGCAGCAAAGCCCTGCTGATATTTTGTAAGAGAAAGACATCCTTATACACGATTAAAAAGAGAATTATCATTCTGAAAACACATTTTTTACATATTCCATTTCAAATATGTTAACTCTACTTTTATAATAAATAACTGAAAGTTATTATTTTTTTCAGATGGACGGTTCGTAAAATGAGAGCAAAGCTTTAAAAGCTCAAATACATACACAGTATGACTAAATTAGTTGATAGCTTTAACTTTCGGTAAATTAGTTTCAAAATCCGTGACTTTTTAAATTCATATTAATATGTATTTTCTAAGTTTATCTTGGACATCAACGGGCAACGGTGAAGGAAAAGATCGTAAGGAAAACTTGACTTATTTAGTTAATGTAAGTCTGAAATAGCCAAGTCAGTGGCCTGTGGGGTTAACATATGCGGCTTTATTAACTCTGACACCAGAGATGACCACATCCTCACACGAAAAAGAAGAATCCTCATTATTATATCAGAGCTATTAGTCTCGGACGTGAGATTCTGGGCACACATTTTTCTACGTCAAATCAAGCTATTTCAGTAAGGCAATTCGTAGACATTTTCACCTAAATCAATTTTGTTGCCCAGGTCTTCTGTAATACCAGATGAGGCGATATTGTGGAATATAGACGCTTTCAGAATTTTCAGCCAAATGTCAATAAATAAAAATAATCATAAAAGTTCGACATCCTTCCCCGAATTCAACTTTTTTTTTTTCTGGTTTGACGCGACCGTTATTGCTACATAATATATTATTATGTTATGCGTATATTTTAACCGTATTTCTGATAAAGGTCCCTTTAGCTGGGCAGCCATCGGAAAACACAATTTATGCCGATAACTATAAGGGGCGTCGTGACATGTACTCTCGTTCAGTCATCAATGAAATTTGAAAAGGTAGCCACTCGTATCTAACCCCGATATTGTCATAAATTTTCTTGTCGAGTATATTATGTTAGTATCCCGAAAGTGCTCATAACGAAAAAAAGCCCGTCGTAGGTTTTCGTTTTGCACAACGCGTTGTGGTAAATTATTATGTAAGGCCATGATGCAAAATGTCGCTTTGTAGGTCCAACTAAATAGAGCCAGGACATGAAATTTTCGTACAGGAAAATTTTAAAAATCTAGGTGCGTACCATGTAATGATATTTTTCAAATATTGTTTGGCATTTTAATGAAGAAATACACTTCATTGATTTATTTTTAACAGACTTCGAAAAGGAAGAGGTTCTCAATTCGACTGTACTTTTTTTTGTGTGTTACCTTAGAACTTTTTACTGGGGGTACCGATTTTGATGTTTTTTTTTATTTGAAAGCTGTTGCTTCTCACGTGGTCCAAATTTGATCAAGATCTGATGAAGAACTTCGGATCAGAGATATACAACAGAAATCTTCAATAAATGACGGCAAATCGCTCGGGAATGCTGCAATCGCATTTCTGTTAATTGTTTACACCATTTCATAACATATCATCACGCCAGTACGCTCTAAAGGGAGTATGCAGATGTGTACAGTTCACCCTGGTACAATCACACACATTTACAAAATGTTTTTGAACACATGTGAATCTAATAATAACCAATACGCAATTTTTAATATTTTTGCCTGTCTGTCTGTTTGTTCTGGGTAATCTCCGAAACGGCTGCACCGATTTTGACGGGTTTTTCACTGCTGATATTATAAGTAGTAACATAGGCTTTGTATAATAAAAAAAAATAATTAAAAAATTACGAGCTTGACACGGGCGAAGTCGCGGGCAACAGCTGGTTGTCAATAATTATAATAAATCAGTGTTTTACAGTGTTAGTAAACTCCATGGCAATGATTTTTTCACAATACAATATGCCTAGACTTCTGCCAATGGTTGGGATTCCATGCAGTCTAACCCAATGCTGCAGAATCATCATCATCATATCAGCCGAAAGACGTCCACTGCTGGACATAGGCCTCCCCCAAGCGTCACCACATTGATCGGTCCCTTACGTCTAGCAAACAACGGATCCACGTAACCTTCACCAGGTCATCGGGCCACCTGGTGGGAGGCCTTCCAACGCAACGTCTTCTAGTTCGCTGTCGCCACTCCAGAACCTTTCTCCTTCATCGGTCATCCGTTCTGCGAGCAATGTGCCACTACCACTTGAGTTTGGCAATTCTTCGTGCTGTGTCGGTAACCCTGGTTCTCTTGCGGATCTTTACATTTCCGATTCGATCACGCAAAGATCTCCGAGCATGGCCCTTTCCACTGCCCATCTCCATTGCTGCAGAATATTGTGTTATATTCCTATCTGAGAATTTCTTTAAACACCATGCATTATAGGTTGATAGTTGAAGGTTGATGTTTGAAACAGTAGGAATTCACACAATAATCGTTAAATATTAATCTTCTTATTTATTAATAACGTCCACGACAGGAGTACCCTTTTTTTACCATACAAACAATCTACTAAAAATATTATCGAGGATACAAAATGATAATAAGGAACTGCAATTTTGTTTTGATTATGACAAAACTTGACTCTTTGTTGGTGACTTTTAAAAGAATAAAAAGACGCAATATAGCACAAAGTTTGCTTTAAGTAGGTAACTACACAAACTTTGTCAAGATTCGCAGTCAAAGCAATTTCTTTTCTTACAATTTGTACGGATTTTCTTTGAACTTCATCGTGCAAAGATAAAATGTTTTCAAACATCTGTCCCAATCCTTTTCGTCATTAATTAAGCCTTCATCATCATCATCATCATATCAGCCGAAAGACGTCCACTGCTGGACATAGGCCTTTCCCAAGCGTCGCCACATTGACCAGTCCCGTGCGTCCCGCAACCAGCGGATCCCCGCAACCTTCACCAGGTCATCGGTCCACCTGGTGGGAGGCCTTCCAACGCAACGTCTTCCGGTTCGCGGTCGCCACTCCAGAACCTTTCTGCCCCATCGGCCATCCGTTCTGCGAGCAATGTGCCCTGCCCACTGCCACTTAAGTTTGGCAATTCTTCGAGCTATGTCGGTAACATTGGTTCTCTTACGGATCTCTATATTTCTGATTCGATCACGCAAGAAACCGCCGAGCATAGCCCTCTCCATTACCCTTTGAGTGACTGTAAGCTTTCTGATGAGGCCCATTGTAAGCGACCACGTCTCAGAGCCATATCGTCGGTGCGCGTGCGAAGCCGCGTAACAGCAGTTTGTTAATACCGCGTAACAACAAAAAGGTGCAAAATTGAAATATCGCGCCAACAGATTCTCAACGCGGATTCGAATCTGTTGGCGCGATATTTCAATTTTGCACCTTTTTGTTGTTACGCGGTATTAACAAACTGCTGTTACGCGGCTTCGCACGCGCACCGACGATATGTCATCACTGGCAACACACACTGGTCATAGACTTTTGTCTTGAGACACTGTGGTAAGTTGAACGAGAAGACACCGCGCAACTTCCCGAACGCTGCCCAGCCGTGTCGGATTCGACGGTTGATCTCTCTCTCGAAGTTGGCCCTACCCAACTGGATCGTTTGTCCCAGGTAGACATAGTTGTCCACAACTTCGAGTGTAGAGTCTCCAACCTTGATAGGAGTGGGTGTAACATGGGCATTCAACATCACCTTGGTTTTGTCCATGTTCATTTTCAGACCTACTCTTTCGGAAGCTCTACTGAGGTCATCGAGCATTGTATTCAGGCTCTCCATGGTCTCAGCCATGACCACTATGTCGTCGGCAAACCGAAGGTGAGTGATGTACTCGCCATTAATAATGATGCCTAGTCCCCTCCAGTCCAGAACCTTGAATACATCCTCCAGCGCAGCAGTGAACAGTTTCGGAGAAATGACATCTCCCTGTCTCACGCCGCGCTGGAGAAATATTGGTTTGAGGTCTGATCCTGAAGACGGACTGACATGGTGGCGTTTCTGTACAAACACTTCAACACCTCAATGTACCGGTAGTCGATCTGGCACCGTTGGAGAGACTGCAGTACAGCCCAAGTCTCGATCGAATCGAAGGCTCCACAACTGCTTCTCGTGGTCCACAAACGCTAAGCAGAGAGGCAGGTTATACAGAAGACCGAAGAGTATACTCTTCGGTCTTCTGTATAACCTGCCGCAGCGTATGTATGTGGTCTACGGTGCTAAAGCCTTTTCGGAATCCGTCTTTTTCGGGAGGCTGGAAATCGTCAAACCTGCGCGCGAGACGATTCGTGATGACTCTTGAAAACAACTTGTAGACATGGCTAAGAAGTGAGATGGGCCTATAGTTCTTCAGCCGGGCATTGTCACCCTTTTTGAAGAAGAGGACCACCACACCCCTGCACCATGCCTGTGGCGTTTTAAGCCTTACAATTACATAATTTGGATATCAATATTACGATCCTCAACACAAATGGCAATCAAGTATTAAATACATCTGCGTTGCTTCCTCTCATTTATTAATAATAATCCCACTATCATGAAATAAGACCTCGTGAAAAGTGACTGCGGGATTAAATCAGGAAAATGGGCACCGTAAACATTACTGTATAAGTATCATTTAGAAGGCAATATGCCCGAAGGGTCTTACATTATGGTAACGTCAATGGGGTAATCTTATGTACTGATATACGATGAAAGTAATGGTGTCTTCAGTTTTTATATATGTGTGTTTCCAAACGAAGGGATGATGTTGACTGAAACTGCGTTGATTGAGCACTAGCTTAACGTTCCAATTACTACAGGCAATAAGGCTGTGCCTAATGAATGTCTGACTCGACATTCTGGATTTCTGTGCAGTCTACGTTTAGGCTATAAATATGATGGTTGGGTATTGTTCGTATTATTCTATTGACGAATCTGAATGTCCTGAAACAGTGACTGGAAAGGTCTGGAGTAGAAGATGTTGTCTAATAAGACCTAAATCAGAGAGATTAGGTAAATTGAGGTCAAAAGGAAACAGATACCCAATAATACAGAAAATATTAGCACGCAGTAAGCAGACATGGAAACCAGTGTTCGTCTCTTCAAGTTATAAAATAAGTCAGACAAAGAATCCTGCAAACCGACTTAGGTAAGTACTAACGAACGAGGATGTGCATCATCGTACAATTTGACTGGTAATTACAATGACTGTCCGATTGCTTCTACGCCCATCGTTTGATCGAGTACAAGATCGGTGTTGTCTTATCCCTGTATAACAGTGGCATATTAATAAGTAAGCCCTAGGCTTCATCTGATTGGCATTCTGAAGCAGTAAATATTGTTCGTCCTCTCAAAACATCCTTCTATATATATATCGGGATCATTTAAGGCAAAATTATCTCATAAATGCCACATACTTGCATATGACCTCTCCCTTATCTAATTTATAAATCAAATATTTTTAATTCAGTTCACTTGTCCTGCTATTCTGTGCATGAACTTTTTCCTCGACATACAATCGACATTCATTTGGATGCTGGTGATCACCGGGGTGGTTTTAGTGAGGTAAAAAACCCACACTACCCTGGTCTTTTTTTCCAAAAGTCCAGGCGCTTTTTGAAGGTTTTACCCCTGTAATAAAAAAAAAGATTAGGTACAAGATTATGATATTGCACTAGTCGTATTGCTAGGTTCTGACGTCTTGCTGTTCTTGTAAGGTATCGAATCTGCAACTCTGTTTTACTAATAAGTACAGTCAACTGTAGTGATAGTGAGACTCAGTCCTACCAATGGCTATTAACAGCAACTGATAATGAAGATTAGTTTATTATACCCACTTCAGAGTGGGGTCGATACTCGATTAGCGAATGCAGCAATAATACACCAAGTGCAAAAACGTATAACTACTTCTAATCATATCCGTCTGGTAACGCAGAAGCAGAATTAAAAACAAAATAAACTTGATATCACAAAAAAGGTACCTGCTTACCTGCGCTAGCGTAGCAAACGTAAAACAATTCGTCAGAGTGAACGTACGTAGTGTATCACTATCAAACATCGCTCGAAATCGAACTGACCTTGAGATAATGTTAAACACGCCTGCAAATCGATTATAATAGTTAAATAGAATAAATAGAATCGAATAGGAAACACAGTCGAGATGGCCACAGCTTGTCGAATGTACAATGCAGCGAATAGGACTCCGTGGCAAATGTTATGACTGGTTTGTATCTTATTTGAAACATAGGGAACAAATAGTTGAAATCGAACATTACAACAACAGAAATAATGAAATAGAATTAATCAGATCTGACAGCAATCAAATCACCGCCTCAATCCCACAAGGAAGCGTAATTGGGTGCTTCTTGTTCCTTGTTTACGTAAACGACCTACCTAATAATATAAATGAGCCGTGTGTTCTGTTTGCGAATGACATATCTATACTTACCTCATGTGAAAATAACATTAATTTAAATGATAAATTGAATTCCATACTGGATTCTACAATAAATTGGATGACTGAACACAACCTAGAAATTAACTTCAATAAAACTAAAATAATTTCATTCCACCCTCGCCAAAAGATACCAATAAATATAAACTTTAGCTTTAAAAATAATAAATTAGAAGTTGTTGATAATTTCACCCTACTAGGCCTAAACACATAAATAAATACATAAATAAATAAATAAATAATAATACACACATAAATTGGAAGTCATACATTCAGAAAGTAAGAGCAAAAATATCTAAATTCTCAAACGCCCTCCGTGAGATCAAAAAAACTACAGACTTAAAAACTGCACTAGTAACGTACTACGCGTACGCCTACGCATGGCTCAAATACGGTGTCATCTTATGGGGCAACAGCACTGATGCACCCACGCTATTTACCCTACAAAAAAACTAATAAGAATCTTAGTAAATATTGAAGTCACCGATAGCTATCGGTGACTTCAATATGGGTTTACAGCTGTAAACCCCACTTTCAGGAACTAAAGATTTTATCCTTACCCTGTCTTTATATATTTGAAGTTTGTAAGTTTGTGCGTATGTACTCAGAATTCTTTACAAAAAGAGAGGACATACAAAATAAAATTAATTTAAGACATAAAAATAGACTAAACTTACCACAATCGCGACTAAACATGCATTCCAGTGGTACCTTTGTCATGTCCATCAAAATCTATAATAAGTTACCCGAAATAATAAAGAATTCTAACACATATAATATCTTTATCAATAAATTAAAGCTCTTCCTCGTAAGCAAATGCTACTATAGCATAAACGAATACCTAAATGATAAATTATAAGGCACTTATAACTATCTATTTGTACCTATACTCGTAAATATTCACTACTAAAGACGCCTGCCGACCCATATATGCAATCTATATTATCATTATTTTTTATTTTTATTTTTAAATAATCATGGAGTATCCAATAAATAAATAACTTACCTTATGAAAATACATATTAATTACGTAATAAATAAAAATGTTAATTATTAAATAAAATAAATAATAATGATTAAATAAAACTAATATTAATTGTAGCTCATTAAAAAAATAATGTTTTGTACAATGTTTCTAAATATATAAATAATACGGAGTATATAATTAATAAAACAATAATGATAATTCTTAACTTAAATTCTATATTAATAAAACAGTACCTATAACTTACTAATACCTAAACTTACCAATAATACAATTAATTTATCACATTAAACACTCAGTGTCTTTCCTCCTCTCTCCTACTTTATATATGCTGTGCCCGACAGGGTCCATAATTGTGACTTATATAATTATTTTCCTACCAACTATGTATATACATTATGGTACGCAATAAAAAATTGAGAATTGAGCTGGTAAGATGGACACACGATGAGAAAAGTGTTCGTGGTTGTGTACCAGCCGGCATTTTTATGTGTTTAGTTGATAACCGCGGGCTGCACGCGACGCTCGTGCCCACGCGCATCCCGCACGAGTCACGATCCCCTCCGCGCGCACAACTTCTTATCACATACCAGTGTTATACGTGATACACTGTGTCTTTCCCAAAAAAGTGGGTCCACTGACCAACAGTTACTAAGTGCGGCCAGAAGATACGAGTTTGATCTTAACGAGGCAACAATCCACAGACATCGCCCGACCCGGAGGAAGGAAGCCGGTCCATATATCACAAGAATCAGTGATCACAATTGACTCAAGGTATATCAAATAACCATCTATTCACTATTATGAACATAAATGCATTATGTATTGGAGACAAGGGACGAATGCATCTCTGGAATATGAATGCGACTAACTTTTTAAGTATATATTTATGCGAGTTATGCGACTATAAGTAGAATGCGTATAGCAGTAACAATAACAACACTCCCAATTTATTTCAAAGTCTCGACAAATATTCATAAAATACCACAACGCGCACTAAGTGAGTTAGTCAAGCGCGTTTGTGGTACGAAGTTTATATTTCTTTAGACATAATTTGTGTCGAGTTTACCAACATCGTCATGAATACAAAAAATATGGCAGGTAAGTCCCACCGCACTAGGTATTGCACGAAACTCATTACGACCATACGACCTTTTATAAATGAGATTTGCAACTGCTTCATGTACCAGGTTTTACTTAATTTTATCTAGATTATGACAAATATAGCTACGGCTGAGTTTTATAGTCGTACCATGAATCATAATTTCGCTCTTAAACTTTTTGCTCACAATACAATTTCATCTGTAACTGACGATGTGGGAAATCTCTGATAAAAATAATAGGTTGCGTTTACTCAAAAGGCACTTATCAGATGATAATCTTAGTTGAACGTGTAAAACTTTAGCGGAACAATTTTTTTTTGTTTTTTTTCTTTTAAACAAACGTTGCTACACACTAGAAATTTCTTCCTGTATCGTGAGTGCGTTTACAAACATATAAACTCACATACACAACACCCAGAGCCGAAACAATTATCTGTAGGTCGTACAAATATTTGTTCCGTGTGGGAATCGAACCCGCGACACGCAGCGCAGCAGTCAATCGCTCAACCACTGCGCCAACCGTGCGCCCATATAAAATATATGCACATGGCTTCAGTCATAAGCGAAAGCGATAATGCTAACAACGCTGACGTAGATTTGACGAGTTTATTCTGACTGTTGTGTGAAAAGAGGGAAGCGTGCAAGTTAATTAAGTACCATTGCCTACCTACAGTACAATACAAACTATACAATACTTCAGTTCCATACGGCAGTTTTTCTATAGTATGTTCTCTAACAAAATACTCTATTTTCATTTAAATCTGCGCTATGAACAATATAAGCATTACTACTCAGAGAACAAAGTGCAAAATTTCAGTAGCATATTTTGCGTAGGTCGTTTAGTTAAAATATTTACACAAAGGGTCCTACAAAAAAGCCGGCTCAAATGTCATAAGTTCAAAGATTACCTTGTAGACACACTACTAAAAAATTTAACCATAATTTTTATTCTTATTTCCTGGCACAAGCTTGTGATACGGAATGATAGAAAAAATGTGGTGAGGAATGTTTTGAGTGTGAATTTGGATGGCTACAATTAAAATTTAAAAAGCCCCCGACACAAATACCTCAATGAATGTATCTAGTAGTAAACACGCTTCGATCGACAATCCATCGAAATACGTAAATACAAAACGATATCTTGTTAAAATATCCCGATACAAAGAGTAAAATGTGCATAACTTTTGTACGGCTTAACCGAATTTCATCAAACATAGCTAAGAACAATCTTGATAAAGTAGTCTTTCAAACATAATAAAACTGAATTTGAAGCAGTTCATCAGTTAAGGAGCTATGATACCACGGATAGATACTACACAAATATACATACATACGTCAAACTTATAATACTCCTTTTTCCGTTGGGTTTTAAAAAAAGGACGTGAATACCAAAGAATCGAAGGATGGACAATGTGAAAGAAGATAAAGCCAGACAGTGGGTGACTACTGATGACGACTAGCTGAAGCAATCTAAAATCATCAGAATAATGGATTTGGGACCCCAATAAATTGGGATTAAGAGCAAGCAAAAATAAAATGAACAATTTTAAAATCGAATCGTTTATTGGAAATTAACCACTTAGTCCTTGAAAATACAACAGACTATAACCACATATCGTAGTGTTTGATTGGTGCTTCATGAATTCCCTTAATTCGGTTAGTCTGGGCACAAATTGTAACCACAACAGAGAAACATAACACAGTAAATCTTAACTTCTAGACATTTCAATCCAACCACAGTGGGCCATTGTAAATGTCATTCAAAACTACAAATTCTTATAACTACAATGCTAGACTTCTTACGGTACATCATAGTACGTCAAGATCCATTATAACAAAAACCGAGTAGGAAACTTGTATTAGGTATTAAATAACTACAAAAAAATAATTTTGACAAATCGTGATTGACACATTAAAATCTGACACTAAAATTAGTAGGTGTACATACTTCCAACGAATTCAATTTTGGGTGATTGTATAGATGTATATTTGTCTTAACATAGTTTGCCACTTCGTATATGTAGAGACAGGGAAGTATTAGTAGCTGGAGCTTTTGGAAATGTGGCTTACAGCTGTCTGTGCTTTGAATGCTACATATTGCCCTTTTGCCGCATTTGCTGCATTTTTCTGTGATTTGAACGCCATTTCTTTGTCGGGCGAGTACCCCCAAAAAATAACTCCATATCGCAAAGAAGATAATACATATCCGTGGTACGCCATTAATAGAGTTGACTGATTTGAAATTTTCCTTAAGTTATAAAAGGCATATGAACACTGGCTAAGTTTTTTGCAAACATTCTCAATATGTATTTTCCAGTTCATCTTTTTATCGATCCAGATACCTAAGAATTTTGTATTATCAGTCTCCTGAATACATTTGTCACCATATCGAACATCTAGTTTTTATTGATTGTTCTTTGTTCAAACGAAGTGTGGGTTGTTTTTCCTAAATTTATTGTAAGATTATTTTCAGTGAGCCAGTTTAATATGTCATTTAAGTTATTATTTAGATCATTTTCGAAAGTCCCATCATTTTCGCTTCTAAATAATATTTTATTTATTTATTTAAACTTCATGTACAATGGTGATACATAGGCGGACTTAATACAGCAAGGCATTCTCTACCAGTCAACCTTATGTGTGTTGTTAACTCAGTACTTTTTACTAGAAGAACAGATTTTGATGATTATTTTATATTTGCAAGTTGTTGCTTCTCACGTGGTCCCATTTAAATTTTAACAAGATCCGATGAAGAACTTCGGAGAAATCGGAAATATACAACATAACTCTTCAATAAATGACGGCAAATCTCTCAGGATTGCTGCAATCGTATGTATGTTTAATGTTTACACAATTTCACAACTTAACATCACGCCGGTACGCTCTAAAGGGGTACGCAGATGTGTACATTTCACCCTGGTACACTCTAATTTCAGCGGTTGTGTTCAAGTTTCGTATTATTCGGGTTATCTATTCTGGCATAGCTGTGAACATTATAGATATATATGGTATCATAGCTAAAAAGTAAAAAAACTATTTTTTTACTGAAAATTACTTTCGGCTTCCAAATAAAAACACTACAAAGAGAAAAATAATTTCAATTTCGGAATTCTGTTTCAAAAAACGAAGAAACAAAAACACTGACTTCAGAAATTGAAGTAATTTTTTTTGTGGTATGTATATTAGTATGGCTTTAGTCTAGGTCAGAGGTGACAGAGAAAAAGTCGACGATGGAGTGAGCTTACCCAGAAGAAGCCTGATCACTCTAACTTTGAAGAGATTAGGTTTGAATGCGTTCGGAAACACTGACGCAGGTAGTGAGTTCCGTTCTTGGTTGCTTTCCTAAAAGCGGTAGGTTAGGAGCCAGTTTCTGAGTGAATGTAGATACTATTTTATGCCTGCGGCTTGCTTCCGTGGCATATCCAACAGGACCCGTACATTTTTTTCGGGTACAGGTAGCAGTAGAATACTTAGTGATAGTAGTACAGTCTACTATCAGTGAATAAAATTACATGGCGTAATCATATCAGACCTTGTAGAGATTACCTCCTACTAAGAAATAAACAATTTTACCCCTTTGTAATTTATTCATATCAATCTGCCTAGCCTTTTTTCCCAACTATATTTGGGTCGGCTTCCAGTCTTACCGAATTCAGCTGAGTACCAGTATTTTATATAGAGCGACTGCCTATCTGAACTCCACAACCCAGTAACTGGGTAACACGCCCATTGTAAACTTTTTTTGAAAATATTTGTTCCGTATATATTTTTTTGTATGGTGTGCAATAAAGAATATAATAAATAATAAATAAATATAACACGGTACCCCTTGGCAAGACTGGTGTCAGATCTCAAGTTTCTGACTACCCGTAACAACTGTCAATAATCTTCAAATGACAGCCGGGACCAACGGCTTATCGTGTTTTCCATGGCACGGAGGAAACTCGGTATGTTGAAATGGTCACCCATCCACGGACCAACCTCGACAAGCGTAGCTTGACATTGATGATCGACCAGTGGTGCCACGAGCTCCTTTTACAATGCACACATTAATCGTCCACGACAGGAGTACCCTTCTCTTTCATCATCATCTGCCTAGCCTTTTCCCAACTATGTTGGGGTCGGCTTCCAGTCTAATCGGATTTAGCTGAGTACCCTTCTCTTTACCATACAAAAACCCACTAAAATATTATTGAGGATAAAAATTATAATAAGGAACTGCAATTTTGTTATGATAATGATAACACTTGACTCTTTGTTGGTGACTTTTAAAATAATAAAAAGACGCAATAATGCACAAAGTTTGCTTTAAGTAGGTAACTACACCAACTTTGTCAAGATTCGCAGTCACAGCAATTTTTTTTTCTTACAATGTGCGGACGTTCTTTGAACTTCTTCGTGCAAAGACAAAATATTTCTTTTTACAAAAAATAAAAGCGACTTCCAAATACAAACACAGAAGTGAAAATAACTTCAATTTCGGAAGTCAGTGTTTTTGTTTTCGTTTCTTCCTTTTTTGACACCGAGTTATTTTTCACTTTGTAGTATTTTTATTTGGAAGTCGGTTGTAATTCTAATAAATTTATTTTTTATTTTTCTCTTTTTAGTTGTGGCACATAATGGACCAGTTATTATAGACTAGGTACCAATAATGCCGAAAGTGAAGCCAGAAAACTTTAACCCAATAACATGAAACTTAAAAAAAAACCGGTGAAATAAGAGTACCTATACAAGGTGAACAGTTTACACCTGCGTACCCCTTTAGAGCGTACTAGTGTGATGTTATGTTATGAAATGGTGTAAACAATAAACAGAAATGCGATTGCAGCTATCTTGAGTGATTTGCCGAAGTTCTTCATCAGATCTTGATGGGATAAATGGAACCACATGACAAGCACCAGTTTTCAAAAAAAAAAACATCTAAATCGGTTAACCCAGTAACAAGTTCTGAGGTAACACAAATATAAAAAAACAGTCGAATTGATAACCTCCTCCTTTTTGGGCAGTTGGTTAAATGTTCTCAAACATTAGTCCTAATCCGTTTCGTCATTAATTAAGCCTTACATGTACATAATTTGTTTACCGTAATTACGATCCTCAAGTCCTCAACACAAATGGCAATCAAGTATTAAATACATATGCGTTGTTTCCTCTCATTTATTAATAATAATCCCACCATCATAAAATATGACCCCGTGAAAAGTGACTGCGGGATTAAATCAGGAAACTGGGCACCGTAAACATTACTGTATAAGTATCATTAAGAAGGCAATAAGCCCGAAGGGTCTTACGTTATGGTAACGTCTATGGGGTAATCTTATGTACTGATACACGATGCAAGTAATGGTGACTTCAGTTTTTATATATGGGTGTTTGCTAACGATGATGTTGACTGAAACTGCGTTAATTGTGCACTAGCTAATAGCTTAACGTTCCAATTAGTCCAGAAAATTAGACTGTGCCTAACGAACGTCTGACTCGACGTTCCGGATTTCTGGGAAGTCTACGTTTAGACTGTGAATATGATGGGTATGGTTGGTATTATTCAATTGATGCACCAAAATTTCCTGAAACAGTGACAGTTCTGGAGTAGAAGATGTTTTTACAAGCTTTTAATTAACTTGCAATGTATGTATGTCAGAGTGTTCGGGTCAAATCTTACAACTGAATTTTAAAGCAGTTTTCCTCCACCGATTAAGATAAAAATTTACATACACGTTAAGATTGGATGACAATGCATGGTTAGCTAAGTGACGTTATTCTTAATCCAATATAGCGGACGGCCCAAGATGGTGGATTAGTTAATTTTTGTGCACTGCCATGATATGGGTATCAAGTGAAAGGGTTTGCTGAGAAGAATACGAAAGTTTTAAAATAAATATTTTTTAATGAATAAATTAATTTCAAATAAGACCTAAATCGGAGAGATTAGGTAAATTGAGGTCAAAAGGAAACAGAGACCCAATAATCCAGAAAATGTTAGCACGCATCAAGCAGACATGGAAACCAGTGTTCGTCTGATCTAGTTATAAAATATGTCAGACAAAGAATTCTGAAAAACGACTTAGGTAAGTACTAACGAACGAGGATGTGCATCATCGTACAATTCGACTGGTAATTACAATGACTGTCCGATTGCTTCTACGCCCATCGTTTGATCGAGTACAAGATCGGTGTTGTCTTATCCCTGTATAACAGTGGCATATTAATCAGTGGGGAGCAGTGGTGGCCCAGTGGTATCGGCCGCGACTTACAAGTTGTAGGTCGTGGGTTCGAGCCCAGGCAGACGCTTTACTTTGTGTAAATTATTTCTTCACCACTGCTCTCAAAACGGTGAAGGAAAACATCGTGAGGAAACCGGCATGTCCTAGAACCAAAAATTCGAAGACATGTGACATCCACCAACCCACACTGGGCCCGCGTGGTGGATTACGGCCCATTCCCTCTCAAACAGAGGAGGCCTGTGTCCCAGCAGTGGGAACATTAATAGGCTGATGATGATGATGATTAATCAGTAAGCCCTAGGCTTTATCTGATTGGCATTCCGAAGCAGTCAATTTTGTTCATCCTCTCAAAACATCCTTCAAAATCTATATCGGGATCATTATAGGGAAAATTATCTCATAAATGCCACATACTTGCATATGTCCTCTCCCTTATCTAATTTATAAATCAAATAGTTTTAATTCAGTTCACTTGTCCTTCTATTATGTGCGTGAACTTTTTTCCTCGACTTGCAATCCACATTCATTTGGATGCTGGTGATCCAAATGAATGGGGTGGATTTAGTGAGGTAAAAAATCCACACTACCCTAGTCTTTTTTTCCAAAAGTCCAGGCACCTTTTGAAGATTTTCCCCTGTCAACAAAAAAAAAAGGTTAGATACAAGAATATGAAATTGCGCTAGTCGTATTGCTAGGTTCTAAGGTCTTGCTGTAGCTGTTCTTGTTATGTTTCAAACCTGCAACTCTGTTTTACAAATAAGTAGAGTCAACTGTAATGACTGTGAGACTCAGTCCTACTAATGGCTATTAACATCAACTGATAATGAAGATAAGTTTATTAAGACCACTTCAGAGTGGGGTCGATACTTGATTAGCGAATGCAGCAATGATACACCAAATGCAAAAATGTATAAGTCATTCTAATCATGTCCTTCTGGTTACGCAGAAGCAGAATCAAAAACAAAATAAACATGATATCACAAAACAGGTACCGGCTTACCTGCGCTAGCGTAGCAAGCGTAAAACGATTCGTCACAGTGAACGTTCGTAGTGTATCACTATCAAACATCGATCGAAATCGACCTAACCTTGAGATAATGTTAAATACGGCTGCAAATCGATTATAATAGTTAAATAGAATTGAATAGGAAACACTGTCGAGATGGCCACAGCTTGTCGAATGTACAATACAGCGAGCTGGTAAGATGGGCATATGATGAGAAAAGTGTTCGTGGTTGTGTACCAGCCGGCATTTTTATGTGTTGTGTTTAGTTGATAAACGCGGGCCGCGCGCGACGCTCGTGCCCACGCGCATCCCGCACGAGCACCATCTCCTCCGCGCGCACCACCTCTTATCACATACCAGTTTTATACGTGTTTACACTGTGTCATTCCCCAAAAAGTGGGTCCACTGACCAACAGTTACTAAGTGCGGCCAGAAGATACGAGTTTGATCTTAACGAGGCAATAATCAACAGACATCGCCCGACCCGGAGGAAGGAAGCCGGTCCATATATCACAAGAATCAGTGATCACAATTGACTCAAGGTATATCAAATAACCATCTATTCACTATTATGAACATAAATGCATTCTGTATTGGAGACAAGGGACGAATGCATCTCCGGAATATGAATGCGACTAACTTTTTAAGTATGTATTTATGCGAGTTATGCGACTATAAGTAGAATGCGTATAGCGATAACAATAACAACTCTCCCAATTTATTTCAAAGTCTCGAAAAATATCCATACAATACCACAACGCGCACTAAGTGAGTTAGTCAAGCGTGTTGAGGTACGAAGTTTATATTTATTTAGACATAATTTGTGTTGAGTTTACCAACATCGTCATGAATACAAAAAATATGGCAGGTAAGTCCCGCCGCACTAGGTATTGCACGAAACTCATTAAGACTATACCACCTTTTATAAATGGAATTCGCAACTGCTTTATGTACCAGGTTTTACTTATTTTATCTAGATTATGACAAATATAGCTACAGATGACTTTTATAGTCGTACCATGAATCATAATCTCGCTCTTAAACTTTTTGCTCACAATACAATTTCATCTGTAACTGACGATGTGGGAAATCTCTGATAAAAATAATGGGTTGCGTTTACTCAATAGGCACTTAGATGATAATCTTAGTTGAACATGTAAAACATTAGCGAAACAAAATATATGTATAAGATATGGCCACAGTCATAAGCGAAAGCGATAATGCTAACAACGCTGACGTAGATGCCGTATATTATTTGACGGAAGTTTAGTCCGACTATTGTGAGAAAAGAGGGAAGCTTGCAAGTTAATTAAGTACCATTTCATACCTACAATACAATACAAAATATACAATACGGAAGTATTTCTATAGTATTTCTCTAACAAAACACTCTATTTTCTTTTAAATCTGCACTATGAACAATATAAGCATTGCTACTCAGAGAATAAAGTGCAAAAGAACAATGGCAAGTGGCCATACATTTTTTTAGCTGAGATTAAATTCCTACGTCTTTAAATGAAAAATATCTGGTTTAACTCAGGGTGATGTTCTGAATTAGTTTGTGCAATATTTTTGTTCGAGAATGTCGAGAATAATAGATATTCAGTCATAAACTTTTGTAGGTTATGTCTAGGTAACTTTTAATAATGTGTTTAGTAGGTAATATTATTCAATTTCGTGGAAGTAAAAGGGGAATATCGCATTAGCATTTCCCTTACCTAGTTATTTCAGCATGAAATGTATAATATACTCTTTGAAAAGAGTATATTTATTTATACTAAGCGACTTTGACGTCTATCTAAGGGTCGTCGTCCTCGTCAACAACCAAGCTATATTTTTTAAACTTGGATACTAGTCTTTTTGCCAATCATTAACTAATTAAAAGTAATTCATTTATTTCTACTACATTATTATATTCTTACCTACCTGCGAGGAACATCTATACTTAGACATAAACTGTATTGTTAACTCATTTACTGCAATAAATACATTAATTATATTATGAATTAATATAGTTACTATTTGTCACTTAGCAGATAAAATATATAATGGCAACACTAAGCTAAAGAAATTAACTGTAAAATCAAATAACATTTTATTTATTATGATTTTTTTTTATCCGTTTTGAACCAGCCCAATAATATATTTAAAAAAAGTAGACAATTAATAGAACGTCTTTCGTATATAACTCACTTTCAGACGCTCAAATTTAAGTCAGCTAAAATCTCGCCATTGTTCTTTCAGTAGGATATTTTGCGTAGGTCCTTTAGTTAAAATATTCACACAAAGGGTCCTACAAAAAAGCCGGCTCAAATGTCATAAGTTCAAAGATTACTTTGTAGACACACTACTAAAAAATTTAACCATAATTTTTATTTTTATTTCCTGGCACAAGCTTGTGATGCGGAATGATAGAAAAAATATGGTGAGGAATGTTTTGAGTGTGAATTTGGATGGCTACAATTAAAATTTAAAAAGCCCCCGACACAAATACCTCAATGAATGTATCTAGTAGTAAACACGCTTCGATCGACAATCCATCGAAATACAACACGATATCTTGTTAAAATATCCCGATACAAAGAGTAAAATGTGCATAACTTTTGTACGGCTTAACCGATTTTCATCAAACATAGCTAAGAACAATTTCGATAAAGTCATCTTTCAAACATAAAAAACTAAATTAGAAGCAGTTCATCAGTTTAGGAACTATGATACCACGGATAGATACTACACAAATACACAGATACATACGTCAAACTTATAACACTCCTTTTTTCCGTTAGGATTTAAAAAAGGACGGAAATACCAAAGAAACGAAGGATGGATAATGTGAAAGAAGATATAGCCAGACAGTGGGTGACTACTGTTGACGACTAGCTGAAGCAATCTAAAATCATCAGAATAATGGGATTGGGACCACAATAAATTGGGATTAAGAGCAAGCAAAAATATAATGAACAATTTTAAAATGGAATCGTTTATTGGAAATTAACTACATAGTCCTTGAAAAATCAATAGCCTATAACCACATCTCGTAGTGTTTGATCGGTGCTTCATGAATTCCCTTAATTTGGTTAGTCTGGGCGCAAATTGTAACCACAACAGAGAAACATAACACAGCAGTAAATCTTAACTTCCAGACATTTCAATCCAACCACAGTGGGTCATTGTAAAGGTCATTCAAAACTACAAATTCTGTAGTTATCAGAATTTGTAGTTTTGAATGACCTTTGACCTATGTTAGACTTCTTACGATACATCATAGTAAGTCAAGATCCATAATAACAAAAACCGAGTAACAAACTTGTTTTTAAATAACAACAAAAAAAATATTTTGACAAATCGTGATTGACACATTAAAATGTGACACCAAAATTAGTAGTTGTACATAGTTCCGACGAATTCATTCAGGATCATTTAGTATTTATGTGATCATCATGTTAATGAGGTCGGTAAGTATCTATAAGTACTTATTAGTTAGTAGTCATTACAGTAATCTGGCGATGTCGAAGTTTACTTCTCTTGCAAAAGTCCTGTTGGTTTTTTTGACACTTAGGTTGACACTTGCTTGTAAAGCAAGATTGTTTTAAAGTTTGTAATCTATCTGGAATTTGGACATCGAGCAATTCTTCGGACATTCTTCGGATCCGTAAAATACGCAAGGTTTTTGGTGTCGCACTACTACTAACATAATATTTATTCCTTATTGTGTGGAGTTTAGACTACTCTTTATGGTAATATTTTTTTGCTTTTTCCTAGTTTTATTGGCCATATATGTATTTCCAAAAGAGGGCTGAACCTGCTAGATTTACTTGCTGGGGTAAGTTCAAAATGTGGTTATTTCGGAAAGCTACAGGGGTAATAAAATTTTACGGTTCATTTAAAACTCGTTCTACCTACAATATTAATTACGGGGTCGCGGACAAACATTATTTCCTCGGAGTGCCAGTAAGTAATGCTTAATCTGATAAACTATAAATATGAGATGGGATTTAAGATTTAAAAAGCTTAGCTAATGGGCAAAAAAGCCTCATCATTGTTTTGATAATCTTCGAGATTTATAATGATAACGAGGTCATTAATATGGACGGGTTATTAGAAAAGTTTCTCGATTTGAGGAGTTTGCGAAGTTGCGTCTGACTGATCTGTTGCGTCATAAACAAATCAGAGACCGAGATGATAACAATTTGAGGAAATAAACTCTTCTTTCGTCAAGTATCCGAGAGAATGGATCAGGCTTAATATAATTGTTGTTATTATTAATGCAAAGGACATAATCGTTTCCCAAAATAAAGCTGGCTTACCTGATTTCTTGAAGATTTAAGAAAATGGAAAAATAATTTAACATTATACAGAGGATTTTTTGTTATTTAAAGGTTTTATAGGTAATGTAAATAATTCATATTATAAAGATGAAAAAGTTTAAACAGGTAGTGTTAAAACTTATTTAATAAAAATTATTTTTCTATACAGGATGGGCAAAAAATCCTGGATCAAACGAAACAAGACGATAGTTGGGGTGATAAGGAGTAACAACAAAAAAAAACTAATGTAATATAAACTTTAAAAAAATATACTTTATGACCTACTGCGAATAACCCCAAAATATAACTGTTACGTTTTACCAACGATTTTAGGCCCAACCTAAATAATGTAAAAGTAAATATTATAAGAAGTATAAATATTTGTAATTAATTCCTTTTCTAGGGCTAATAAGTACACCTACTTATTATCATTTAAAGAGATTGTTCCTGGAGAAGCGCGCCTGCCCTACCTCACAGTACTTAGTACCTACTCCTACGTTTATTGTTATTCTAACGGACCAATGAACTGTAAACGGAACATAATAGTGCAGCCCTATAAGCTGTGTACTGCTTAAGAGCTGAAATTTTTACAAATTACCTTTCCATCAAAATTAACCTTTAATAAAATTTATAATTATTTACAGACAGGTGAAGTCAAAGTTAAATGTTGTACATTTACAGGAGAACGAATTCTATTTCTATCTATTTCGTGAATTTCCGAGACATAATATTACGCAACTTATTAAAATTACTATAGATATAAATCAAATTAAGAATTTAATAAAACGCAAATAAATGACATGACAATGAAATTAATATAAATAGCTGAGACATCATTTTAGATGAAATGAAAATATTTTCAGTAATTAATGAAGGTTAAATGGACAATGAAAAGCCCTAATAACAAAATAGCTGTTGCCGTAGTCATTAAAGTTCCTACAAGGCCGACCAAGAACCATTATGTTATATTAGAAGTTCGTATTATTAATTAAATCGAATTTAGACTTACAAACGACGCGGTTATTGTTTTTGGCTAAAATGGGTCCTAAAGGGATAGTTACGACTTCATGACCTAAATTAATTGTTATATTGTTGTTCGTTTGTTGAATACATAGTTTCCAATACTCGTAACGAGGACAATTCAAAGTTTCAGGAATTTTGAGTCAGCCATGGAAGAAGAGCCATAGATAAAATGTAACGTAGTACCTAATTTACCACTGCGACAGGAAACATTTTTTGCGTATATATATGAAATCATCCACATAGAATTCCATTTAGTCATTGGAAGTCTGATAAATACTAAGAGTGGTTGCCCTAAAAGGGCATACACAGCGTGCACAGACCTTATTGGTGATGTTCTTTAGAAAGTTCAAGTGCGTAGTGCTCACAACAGAGGGGTCTAATCCGTCCAAAAGTACTCCGATACTTCGGAGTAAAAAAAAACAGGGGTTAAGCTAAATTTTTCGGACGTGTAAACAACACGTCGGGATTACAACTGTCAAAATGTTTTGTTATTCATTAGTAGTTCGGGCCTCAAATGAATCATCCGTCCGTAGGTGTCGGGGATTCGAATACATGTGACATCCACCAACCCGCATTAGCCCCGCGTGGTGGATTACGACCCATTTCCTCTCAAAGAGAGGAGGCGTGTATCCCAGCAGTGGGAACATTAAAAAGACTGATGAAGATGATGATTAGGTGTCAGGGAGTAGAAAACGCCCGTAACGAAGGCCTATACTATGGACTTCGTGCATAGGGAGTGGACCCCCTCGTGCGGTGCAACCGGATGTATGAACGAAAACGTAGGAAGTGAAGTACGTTAGAAACGTAGTAGGTGTCGTTCCACATTTCTTTCTTCCCCTCTGTGAAAAAGGTGCTGTGGTGAAGACTGAAACGGCCCCTTGCTTTCTTAAGCCGTGTCAATTAGGATTCCTAAATTATACCATGATTTCTAATAATGTTGAGCCTAAAGTGACGGCAACGAACCGTTCCTTCCAAATATTGCTGAAGGGATAAATATGTTATAATTTCAATAGCTTCACGGTTAAGTGCAACTCAAAATGCCAACTAACAATTAAACTGAGGATGTTGTTCAACAACTATTTGAGATGTAAAACTATAAGTTGTACCTTAGGGGTTGCTTTATCAGTTTGTTTGTAAACACAACAGCAACCTAATTGCATAAGTGAATTCGGCAAGAAAAGGGTTTCGTGGAATCACAGACGCGAAGTGGATTTCCGTCTATGTGATTGGTCGGTAAGCCTTTGCCTTGCCGAATAAACTCACACAATTGTGCTGCAGTTCAACGTCAAAGAGTTAGTTAACTACAAACCTAATTAGAACTTCTGAACACGTTTGTGTAAGGTGTTACTTTCAAGTTTTGGGCGTGTTTCTTATGTCTCATTGTATCTCTAATATCTAACAGCTTACTCATCCATACTTAATACTATATTATGATTTATTTGTTTATCATCGCACTGGAACCCCTATAAAGCGAAAGTAAGTCTTTTTGTATGTTATTACACGTTTGTTGATTTGTTACGTTTTCATCCATAATAATAAAGACATTTGTTTTATGGTTTGGATTACTTCGGATATATTTTGTTTTTTTAATGTTTTTTTATTCCTCGGTCGAGTAATTTAATGAATAATTCGATGTATTTAATAATTTTATTTTAGTTTTATTTTCTGATTCGCTTGTAATAGATATTTATATAAGATATTTATGTGGGTTGCGGTCTCTTAAGGTTGCCTTAGTCGACGGCACAATGCATGCTATCTCATCCGACAAAATGTGCAGAAAAAGATAGATGCTATGATGAGTAGTAAGAATACACACTTTCCCAAATTTGTAGCGAAATGGATGATGATTTAGGACGAAAACGTTGGCGCGAAATTTTATAAACAGACTTTTGGGCATAAGGATATCATGAAAAACGACTAAATGTATCAAATCAAAATAAAATTATTTTTACAGTTTTTTACACACCATCCTGTTTCAATGTTTGTTCATTTTTTTATGCGAGATATGTAGTTTTTATGTTATTTAGTTATCTAGGTAATTCCGTAACCTATTTGTGTACATTACTTATAATTTGTACGCAATTACCTATGGTAAAACATGCAGGTCATTGTTTTAACCACAATACCTTGCAGTACAAATTCCAATTTGTACCTACTGCATATTCATGTTTTTACAAAATATAAACTTTCTTCCTCGCTAATAACCGCGGAACAAATTTTTGACGAATTTTAGATTAAAGATAGATTGTATCATGGAAAAGGTCTACTAAATATACTGTTCGTTTTGTTTTTCGGGAGTTAATTTCCAACCTTTACATAGACACGTTGGCAGAACGTTCACGTTGACACATAATTTAATTTAAGACCAACATAGAATAATTAATAAAAAGTCTTACACAATTTTGTTCTTTTGTTTAATTAAATTCTTATGCTAATCAGGTTATCGTAACGGCCGAATCAGAGTAAACAATGTAGTCATTGTTTATCAAAGGATATAAAAAATGTTTGCAGATTGCCGATATAGATGGAGGTGGGTATTAGGTGGGCTACTGCAAAACATAGGTTTTAGTGTATTTATATTATTTTTTCATTTAAGTAATTTTTGGCACTCGTAATCTGGCAACCATTCTTCGGTCAAGTTAACTTTAAGGAATCATCTCAATGTTATTATTACATCCCAAAGATTGACTGGTAGAGAATGTATTGAGACCCAGAGCCCGCCTAATAAACTATTTATATGCGCCAGTCAAGTCGCATAAATAATAATATAATATAAGCCTCTCCATCCTGAATATCAATTCTTTGCTCAGTTTTGGTTCTTTCCAGTTCTTTTTAAAGTATATCTCTCAACTCAGCCTCCGGTTAATGGCCTCCTCTAACAGTTTCCTCTGTTTTCTGTCTCTAGCGACTCTTTTCCAATTAGGCCCTCCTGTCAATTTTAATTCGTCCTCCCATCTCTTTCTCTGTCTTTCTCCTGCCAGGCAAGTTGCATACCTACCGTTAAAAAAAAACGGGCATGTACGAGTCGGACTCGCGCACCGAGGGTTCCGTACAAACAGCTAGTTACATTCACAAAAAAAAAAAATGGTAAAAATACTGAAGTTGGTAAACAACGAAAGCACCGAACATTGCTCCAACGAAAAATTTTTTTTTACATTTCCAAGTATTATATAAGATAGTCGCCTATTATTCGTAAAATTGTAAAGCCTACTTAACTGTGATAGTTTTCCTTTTAATTTCGTTTTATATAGGTACTATTGCCGTGATTTTTGTCACATATTTAAAAGCAACCATTTAGCTGGCAGAGGGTGGAACACTTGACTCTAACAAAAAATTGCAGTTTCACAGACTCGTAATATTTTTGTATGGCCTATCCAACAATACCTCACACCATGAGACGGGTCCGCGACCACTCGACCCGAAAAATAATACCTGGATATTTCTGTTTTGATATGCGTTAAAACGTCGATGTATAGTCAGACAGAAAAGTATCGATTTAACGCTTGCACCACAGAGAGTGTAAATTTTAAATAATGTACGGATAAATAAAACAATAATTAAACAAGTAAATGTTCATCCTTTTGTAATAATATAGTAAACGCTATGTACTTTGTTGTTAAAATCACTAATTATTGTAAATTTATCATTACTTTACATTTTTATAATTACAATCTTATAGCTTAGCTGGCACGGTGGTATTTATTGAATCAGTCTTTATACGTGATTATAATTATTAAGTTAACAATTAAGGACTTACTTCTAAAATATAAATAAAGTATATAACTTATATAATATAAAAACATGATTGAGGTTTGAGATGTCTTTATTTTCCATAAGAATTTTCTTCACTTACATGAGAAATTATTTACTTTTATAAAAAACATTGTTGAATTGCGTACAGTTTTGACAAAAAGAATTACAATATACAAAAATATTCTAAAATTTAACACAGCCAGAATGTAAATGCAATAATAGTCAATTATTGCATTTACATTCTGGCTTATCTTTAAAAATAAATATTAGGTGACTTTAAGAATACAGAACTAGGTAGGAACATAACAACTACAAGATTAAAGTTTTGAGCAATACAACATCATCAATAAAAAAATAAACAATTTTCTATTATTAACCAAGATTCAAGAAAGAACAATAAACAAAACGATTACAGTTTTCAGTTTAAAATCAACAATTTCTTTCTTTAAATAATCGACACGAAAAAATATACAAATTATTAAATAGTTCGTGAAATATTCAACAATCAAGCAGATTCTTGTAAATTTTTTTTTTTTTTTTTTTTAATTATTTATTTCAACCTTATCACATAAATCTTTACAGGATTACACCCAATACGATTAATGCGCTAAACTATAGTAAACCATTTTACATAACAATAGTATCTAAACAAATTTTAGGTTAATTTAATTACATAACAAATTTGATCTATAACTAATTCTAAACAATGCACTCCTTGTGAATTCACCCAGAGTACAGTAGAATAAGTCCGTCTCAATAGCCACAAGGTTGAGCGTGCGGAGTGCGCGCGTCAGCGGCGCCTCTCTTAACAGGTTGGTTCGACTGCGCGGCTCAACTAGCAAGCTCGGCCGCCGGCGTCGCCAGACGTACCTGTCCGGAACACACAGACACACCCGTCCTAAAACAGTTGCATTATGCACCTTCCCTCTCAATATTTTGAAAATATATGTGATGAGTGCCAGTTCCCTCCCAACCCTCAATTCATTGTATCCTACCATACCTAAAATAAATAAAGTAGGATACATTAAGGGATAAAATGGGTAAACACCGTAATACCTCATATACAAATATCTAATAAATTTGTTTTGTACCTTCTCCAGCATGAGACTATATTTAGCTTCATGTGGAGACCAGATGACTGCGTTACATTCTAGCTGGCTCCTAACCAATGCATTATATAAAGCTATAATGGCTTTCAAATTCGTGAACCCTCGGACCGTACGAAGCATAAAACCTAAATTTCTATATGCTTTCTTACCGCAACGCATAACGAGGAGTCGTTCAACTACTGATGCCGGTGTTGAGCTTTTGGGAAATATTTATAATGCATGGGAGGATAAGTGCGATGCCTTGGGCATCTTTTGTGATTTGTCCAAGGCATTTGATTGTGTTCTTCATGAAACCCTAATCAGGAAACTCCGCCACTACGGGATCCGGAACAGCGCTCTGGATCTTCTTACTTCATACTTGAGTAATAGGATTCAGAGCGTTGACGTTAATGGAAAAAGATCTCCTGGATCTATATTAGCAATGGGAGTCCCGCAGGGCTCGATTCTTGGTCCTTTCTTGTTTCTTATTTATATTAATGATTTGCCTTACCTCATAAAGGATAACCATAATATAGTGTTGTTTGCGGATTATACTTCACTTTTGTTTAAACTTAAACGTCAGCAGCTGGTTACTGACGATGTAAATAGCGCGATCTCAAAAGTAGTTCACTGGTTCAATGTTAACAATTTACTTCTTAATGAAAAAAAAACGAAATGCATTAAGTTTACCCTACCTCACGTTAGGCAGGTGAAAACTGACGTGCTGATAAAGGGCGAAGAATTGAATCCTGAAAATAGCACAGTATTCTTAGGTTTAACTTTGGATGCTAAGCTTCAGTGGGGCCCACATATAGATAAATTGTCAAAGAAGCTAAGCTCCGCAGCATATGCTGTTAGAAAAATTCGTAATTTAACGGACATAGAGACAGCCCGTTTAGTAAACTTTAGCTATTTTCATAGTGTAATGTCGTACGGTATTCTGTTGTGGGGAAATGCCGCCGACATCCAGACTATCTTTGTTTTGCAGAAAAGAGCAGTTTGATCAATTTATAAATTAAGCCCGAGACACTCTCTCAGAGAGAAATTTAAGGAGATTAATGTAATGACTGTGCCTTCTCAGTATATTTATGAAAATCTTTTATATGCCCATAAAAATATAAAATTGTTTAAAAAATACAGTGATATCCATAATATAAATACTAGGAACAAACACAAATTTGTAATACCTACAACAAGGCTCAAGAAAATAGGTGGCTCGTTTAGATGTCAATGTGTGCGCTTTTATAATATGCTTCCAAGCCACGTACAAAATCTAAGTCTTAATAAATTTAAATCATTCATTAAACGTAAGTTGTGCCAAAAAGCGATTTATAGCATTAAAGATTACGTTGAGGATAAAACGGCTTGGGACTGAGCTGCTCCAATTAAATTAATTTAGTTTTTTTTTTGTTTAAATATTTTGCACCATGAATTTTGTTATTTTTTAATTTTTTTAAGTAAAGTAAAGTAATTTTTTTAGTTTTTTAAGTATTATATTATTTTATTTTAATTATTGTGAATGTCAAGACTATGTGGATCATTATTTTGTTTTTTAATTTATCTTAGTTTTTAATCATGAACTGGCAGTTTGAGTAGTTTATGCGGCCTACCCGAATGTCCTTTCTTTGGTATTGTTCGTCGAATCGTTGAGCTCCTTAAATTCTGAGTTGAGCTGCTCGGTTATTGACAAATGCGTGCACTGACTGGACAGGTCCACTCAATCTGGCTGGTTCTTTCCTCAAAAGACCATTTCAGACATCAGTCTACATGGTCTTCACATGATCGAACCAAGATTTTGTCAGGACTTTAAAAGAGACTGTGACCTCTGAGTTTGTTTCGGCCTTTCTTCTCAGAGTAGTCAGATAGGAAACGCCGACCTCATCTAGTTTTAAAAAAAATATGTTAGACATGTAAAAGCGTTTGTACAAACCAACTTACAGAAATAAAATCATTTATCATTTAACGTGATCACGAAATGATAAATGATAAGCTGGTGTTGAAACTTACCCCCAAGTCCTTGACTTCCGTGACCCGTGTCATAGGCAAGCCATCAATATGATAGGCATGCACAATGGGATTGTGTGCACGAGAAAAAGTGATTGTCACACATTTCGAGATATTGAACTGCAATAGATTTTCTCTGCTCCAGCTCACTACCCTGTCAATATCCCTTTGTAGCTTGTCACAGTCTTCGCCCGTTTCCACTGTGAGAGATAATTTGAGGTCGTCGGCAAACAACAAACAGTGAGCGTCTTGGACTACTTCTGGTAGGTCGTTAACCACCAGGAGGAACCCCAAAGATCCAAGGTTACTGCCCTGACTCACACCAGACCTCGTGAAATACGGATCTGAGAAGTGTCCTGCATATTCCACGTACTGTCGCCTATCTCTCAGGTAGCTGGCAAAAAACTGGAGTGAATGTGGGGTAAAACCAACACCAGCTAACTTTGCAAGCAACATGTCATTATCGACTAGGTCGAATGCTTTTCGAAAATCGAAGTAAGCAGTATCAGCTTGGCCCCCACTATCCACTGTCGGCACCAGATGAGCCATGTGGCAAAGAAGATTACTGGTGGTACTCCTTCCCGGTCGAAAACCATACTGAGCATCTGAGAGCTGTGCGCTAACCTGTTGATAAATAATCTTGTGAATGGCAGTTTCTAGTACTTTTGCCGGGGTCGACAATACTGCAACTGGCCTATACCCATCCACAGATTCTGCTGACCCCCCCTTAGGAACAGGAACAACGCGAGTCACTTTCCATCTCGCCGGGAACACGGCAGCTTCCAGACACTTGTTATATATGTGAAGAAGCGACTTAGCTAGCACTGACCCACAATCCTTAAAGATGTAAGGCGAAATGCCGTCAGGCCCTGCGGAACGTTTCGGTTTCAGGTCTCGAAGCGCGCGACATACGTCCACCAACTGCAATTGGTCTAAGTGCACTCGTGCCGCTCCGTTCCCACTACCTGCTTTCTCTATAGCTGCGTCTACATCCAACACAGGTGGTTCCGCCCTATAGACCGAGTAAAAATACTTCGCAAACTCCTCCACACACCGTTGACCAGACATTACCTCACCATCCTTCAAAATCTCCTGCGGACTTCTCCTACCTCTCCTGGATTTTGCAAAATTCCACAAAGATTTAGAATCACTAATCATTTGACTCTGAACACGGCCATGATATTGTTCCTGTGCGACTACTATCAACTTTTTAATGTTAGTTCTACACCTAGCAAAAGCCTCGTAATCGACCCTCGACCCGCTTGCTTTGTACCGTTTGTGTAGCCGAGCCTTCCATTTAATTTCGCGAATTATTTCACTAGTGTACCACTCAGGATAAATGTACCCCGAGTTTACACTACTTCGCTTTTTTTTGGGGACGCAGTCATCTATAACAGAATTAATAACACTATAAAAATTATCCAAACCTGACTCCGAGTCCAACTCATACAAAGGGGTCCAATCTATAGCTGCAATTAACGAATACATTGTCAACAAGTCGGCTTTGTTAAAGTTCCAACCTCTAGGCGCACCTAGGTCTTCGAAGGGTGCAGCCGAGCCCGCCGAGCCAGGCCGACGCCGACGCGAGCCTGTGGTGACCGAGATCTCGAGCGGTGGATGATACGCATCCACAGGCACGAGCGGCGTCTCCGACGCGCGCACACTCACACGCCCTCCCTCCGTCAATGTACTCAACACCAAATCCAAATAACGATCATTACAATTTTCCACCATGTTACTCTGAGTGAATCCACAAAAAGTATAAAAATATTCATAATAATGACTTATGGCTACAGAACAAGAATACAAGTTAAAGTCACCTACAACTACTATATCCCTGTACTTACTACAAAATTGTTCAATTATACGAAATAATACCATGTATTCATTATCACTACTAGTAGGCGGAATGTAAACAACACACAATAAAAACATAAATCGGTTATGTAGGTACACGGTAGCACACACCAGTTCAAATACCTGATTGTCAATGTTCACATCTGGCAGTGATACTCGCCGCAACTCAAAACGCGGTGTGGCCACGAGAAACGCGCCACCTTGTTTACGCCCGTCTGCTCGGTCACATCGTAAAATCGTGTATCCTGGTGGAATTATTTCTGCGTCATGTATGGAGTCGTTGCAGCCTGTTTCGGTTATGGCAAATAAGTCTGCACTTCCGGTTGAAATATTTGTGTAACATTCCTCCAACTTTGTTCGCAATCCTCGCACGTTTTGGTATAGTATCTCTACGGTGCTATATGGGGGTTCTGGGTTTGCTTGTTCTACGAAACCACACCCATTCCGCGAACTCAATGTTAACTGCCCAGCTTTCCGGTTGACACAAATTTTCGTATTTGCTTTCGGGAACCCCTATTATAAAGGATGCGTAATCCCTTTCAGTCTTGTGTTTTATTTGTTCGACTTTCACGGGTACTTTATCTTCGTATAATTTTTTTACATGTTTTTCTATATTTTCCGCTGTTGTTTCCGTATGCAAACGCCATACATGTAAATATTTTTTCTTTTCCGTACCCTGTATATCAATTGCACTTGTATTTCCGCCTTTCTTTACTTCATTGGTCGAACATCTGTTTTTTTTCTTGGTAACTGTAGTCCAGTTTCCTTCCTTTACAGGTTCTTCCTTTTTTCCAATTTCACCGTCCTTAGACTTCTTTTCATTATATACTTCTTGGCACAGCTCGTCATCCAATACTATTTCCGCGGATTTTGTGGCCACACATTCCTTTGCTACTTTATTTCTGACTACCTGCTTATCTTTGACTGCGTTTGCAAAAGATAGTGCAGGTCCTTTAAGGCTTTGCTCTCTCTGATTTGGTACCTGACTTCTATGAAGATTAGCTTCTAGGTTTTCATTTTTTTCCATTAGGACCTTAATTCTTGTTTCTAGGATCTCAACTTTGTTTGCTTTTTCTTGTACTACCTTCAATATTTGTTTCACTTGTTTTAACTCAGTTTCCGTGTTAAGAAAACTATTTTTTAGTAAAATATATTCCTTGCGCTGCTCTTCCAACTGGGTCTTAACTTCCCTCCTAAACTCCCTTATCTCATCTAGAAGTTGAGTCTCATTATTCGCAGCTGCTTCACTTTTATTTCGGCGACTGCCTCGCTCAGCGGTGTTTACGAAGCTACTCGATGAAGACGTCTTTTTGATGATTGCAGCTCCTCGGACGATGTTAGAATCACCCCTTTTTGCCATTGTACATACACATTCGGGACAAATCCCCTGATCCTTGAATTCCTGCATGCCAGCTTCAACTTTTTCCTTCATTAAGGCCGGACACTTCAGATAAAATTTCTTCTTGCATCTCTCTTGTGAACACTGCATGAATAGTGAGTCATCCATAACAGCATAGCCGCTACATTTCGTACCCATTTAAAAACTTAGGATATTGAAATATAATATTTTACAATTAAATTACACAAAGTTGCCGTGATACGTCCGTTCGCTCGCACGTTCGCGGGTTAAAATTACCTATTTTAAGCATAACTTTTCTTGATATTTTAGATTATAAAGTTATTTAGATTATAAATATCACTGCCTGATTAAACAAATAGCACTGAATTGATAGTAAAAACATCTGGTATTATTCTTCGGGTCGAGTCTAACCAGGTCGAGAGGGCGCGGAACCCATGAGACAGACGAGAAAATAATCATACCCACTTTACGTGTACAGGGTAAAGAAATAAAGTTATTTTTTCACGAATTTATTTACCACTTTGTTGGCGTGCTTAATAGGTATTTCAATTCCAAATTATAGCTTTCTAGTACTAAGAGTCCCTGAGCTAAGTTGCGGACAGACATGGTGAAAGTATAAGGGTTCCTTGTTGACTACGGAACCCTATAAAGGAAAACTTAAGCATAAACAGGAAAATGTCACATCCGCGCAGAACAAACAAATAACAATAGGTGGGTAGATACTTTAGATACTATCTCTTTCTGTTGCTTTACGGTCTCATGTGTAGATATCACAAAGCATTCTGTCTTTATTTACAAACCAATTTTCCTATACAAATAATATAAAAGTACTGTCCACGATTCAATTCCATTCTCTTTGAAATATCTCTTCGTAAAATATTGAATGTCTGAGAAAATAATTTGTCTTTGGAATCGAGTTTATTAAATGGGATTAGGTAAAGTACTTACCCTTTGTTGCTTTGCCGTCTCCTTTATGCAAGAAGTTTAACAGATATATTACCTACTAGCTGCCGCTCACAGCTCTGCTCGTGCGATTTTAGTACCTACTTAATATCTTTATAAATTATAGCCTATGTGTTATTCTGATAACATATGACCTATGCTACTGTAAAATTTCATCAAAATCCGTTCAGCCGTTTTAGCGTGAAAGAGTAACAAATGTTCATCAATCCTAACAAAACTTCGCGCTTATGATAGACAAGTAAGACCAATTTCTGCCAGCGGCTTCGCTCGCATGAAAATTATCGCAAGGATACATACTCGCGAGATAAAAAGTATCCAATGTCCTAATCCAAGACATGGATTGTCCGTGTGCCAAGTAACAAACCAACAGATATTAAGCAGAAAGACTGAGTTACTTTCGTATTTAATTAATTAGTATGACCACTATAAAGGTTCTCCGTCACCTGAAGCGTTCGCCTGTAATGTGACATTTCAGATTCAATTTTGAGCATTTAGTTGATTCCACAATGTCAGACGAAACGGTCATTGATGTTACAAGTTGTATCAAAATATTACACATTGTATCATCAAGTTGCGCACTGTAATACTCGGTTCTCTTCCCTCACCAATGTAATGCTTGAATCTGTAACGTTACAAGTTGCACTGATGTACAGTTTGACTCTGTAACGAGTTAACGATATTACAGGCGAATGCTCCAAGTGAGGAACTTGAGCACCTTAATACAAATCCCCGTGAAAGTTAATCCATTAAAAACACACTTTGTATCCTGTTTTCTTATTCTCTCTCTCGTCCTTATGAGCAAGCTTAAACACCCACTGTTGATTCACAATTAGAATGACTAGGTTGGATACTTAATGCGATGATAAGTCGGCAATATCCTTAATAAGTTTTTTTTAATAAGTTTTTTATCTTACCGTGCATTGTCATCCAAACCAAACGTGTATGCACAACCACATCTCAATCGGTTGAGGATAACTGCTTTATAATTCTGTTGCAAGATTTTACCCGAACACACTTACATACATTGCATGTTAAATAAAAGCTTGTAAAATAGCTGTTTCAAACTTCACAATCAATTACAGCCACTAGGCTACGCTACAAAGGAAGATACTTAAAATTAAGTACTTCTACAAAAACCAGGATCCAGCTCAGCTCGGGGATGAACAACGGTACAACTTTTGTTCGCGAACTTTTTAAAACGGATTTTAAGCGTAAAGCTGGTAAATCATTAAACATTAGCGTCGTTATACGTAACAGTCACAGCCCTTTTAAAACTGATTTATTAAGGTTTTTTTCTGTTTTAGGAAGCATGTACACGTTATACTTACTAACACAAAAAATAACCTTAAAATTATTACTGAAACGTGCGAGGCATTTCCCGTTACCCAATTATGATTTTCTGGAACTGCGGTCTTTTCTTCATCAATATTTTTCTTTCCTGAAATTAATATATCTACTGCAGGGTAATTTACTGAAAAAAACGGTATGTTCTTCAAAAAGCTTATTATAAATTGCTTGTAGCAATTTTTTGTTACTAAATAATTATGAATAAAAAACTCCAACGTAATTTTCAATTTTGTTTTCCTGTGTATTTTTTATAATGGAGGTAACCTTGAATATTGACTAAAATGTAAAGTTCCCTAATTAAATAAACTAACAATGGAGGTACCTACTTTGTCACCGTCTCGTCCTTTAGTTTAAAGGAAAACTAAATCTCATTTAGACGTTACTTGGCGGCCATAATTAAATCTCTAAGAACTTAGAAGTCACACTAAGGCCTTTGAGATTTTGTCATAGGAATTAATGGATTTCAGATAATTATTCGGTCCAACTATAATTTGAACTAAAACTTATTTTATTTGAGTATAGTTAATGATAATCAAGTAAAGATTATTATTCAGTAATTAAGAGACTTTGTAAGCAATGAAAATAGAAATTAAACATCTCTGTCAAGATTTCATGTCTATTAGAGATTCTGTAGAACTTCACGAAATGTATTTTGCGCGCGCAGGCGTAACACATACCTTATTCAATTTTAATACTCTACAATTAAATAGAATGACTATTTTAGATAGAATAGAATATGTACCTTTCCTCAATGGGTAAACTAAGGAAAACAATACTGCATGCATATGAAAAGCTGGGGCGTTTTAGCACGACAATTGCGGTCATTGACCGTTGGTTATAAAGGTGTCGTCGTGAAGACGTCCTCAATCGGTAAAAACATGATCCTTAACATTTGTTTATCCAAAGCCTCTTCTTTTTACCCGACTGCAAGGAATGAAATCTTTTTAGCGCGTATCTTGTATGTCTGTATGTTTGTTTGTGTACATGTAATATTCTTTATTACCTCATATCTTTTAAACTACTAGACGAATTTATATAATTAATACATCGTTAGATAGGTCTTGACTGCCCAAGTGTGCTATAAAATAAGTAGGTAATATAAAAAAACGTGGCGGATTTGGGCGCCATATTATGGACTTGCAAATCTATCGAGTGGGGTATCAAAATGAAGGGTATTTGGTATAGTGGTGATTACAAATATATATATACCACCTATTTGTAAAAAAGATAACTAAAAAGTAGTCAATAAAAAAAGTTAAAAAAATCAAAAACCCCGACTGCGTAAGCGAACCAAAAAGACGTAAACAAGAAGAAAATCATGCTGTGCAGTCGGATGATCAGATGGTCAGTCAGCTCGCGAATATTTATCCGACGACTGAACAGCATGATTTATTTCTTTTTACTAATAACTAGCTGTTCCCCGCGGCTTCGCTCCCGTGGACCACCTAAAAATCAAAAAAAAATTCACGAAAAAATCTTTCCTCTTTATATTATTGGTACCACTCTGCATGAAGAAGGAAGTGAACATAATAAAGGTAAGGAAAAAATCATTAAAACTCCTTTGCCACCACCTATTGTAGTAGATGGTATCCAGGATTACCAGAAATTCTTTGATTTTTTGTCTGAGAGCCAACCAGCTGACGCGTTCAGCATCAAAATGATGAACGGCGACACAATCAAAGTAAATGCCAAAAACGATGATTCATACAGAGCAATTACAAAGGCCCTCTCTCTCAACAATTGCCTTTGGCACTCGTATGAGAACAAGCAAGAGAGACCAATTAGAGTGATGGCAAAAAAATTGCATTTCACATGCATTCCGGAGAGAATTGTTGAAGATTTGCGTGGCAAAGGCTACAAAATCCTAGAAGCAGTCAACAAATTGAGTTGGAAAACCAAAGAGCCACTCAATATGTTCATGCTAACATTCTCAAACGATGAAGAAACAAGCAAAATTTTTAACATCAAAACTGTATTGGGATGTAATGTGGAAATACAACCGGTAAAATCCACAAAACTGGTGCCTCAGTGCAAACGATGCCAGGCTTACGGCCATACGCAAAAGTACTGCTCCAAAGAACCGAGGTGCGTAAAGTGCACAGGCAAACATCTCACGAAGGATTGCAGAAAATCAAAAGAGGAGAAGCCAAAGTGCGTTCACTGTGGAGCGCCACATCCAGCTAACTACAGAGGTTGTATCGTAGCTAAAGAAATCCAGCAGATGAGAAACAAAAAATCGAAAGGCAATAATACTGCCCCTCAACAAAATACACCTAGTGGAAGAGCCGAAGTCCCCACCCAGTACAAACGAAGGCAAAGCACTACAATTAAAAACGTATCTTATGCCCAAGTAGCTACAAGAGGCATAGCCAAGGCGCCTGTGGTTGATATGAACAGTGACAAAAAGTTAGATGAAATCTTAAAGTTAATGTCATCATTCGACGAGAGATTGAAAAAAATTGAAAATAGCAACAAAGCTGCTACTAATAAGCCACAAAAATGAATACTACACTAAGAATTATGGCGTGGAACTCAAATGGGTTACAAAAACATCAGAACGAGTTACAAGTAGTATTAGATATAGAAAAGATTGATGTTTGCCTGATATCAGAAACTCACTTCACAAAGCAATCTCACATTAAGTTTAAAGGGTACAAAGTATACCATGCACTTCACCCAGACAATTCCGCAAGAGGTGGTAGTGCCATTATAGTAAAAGAAAACCTACAGCACTTTGAAGAGTTTAAATACGAAGAGAGGGACATCCAAGCAGTGGCAATTTGTCTACAAACCAAAAAATATCCTCTAACAGTATCTGCCATCTACAGTCCACCACGGTATATGATAAAAAAGGACCACTATATGAACTTTCTAACTCGCTTTAGAACTCGATTTATCTAAGGAGGTGACTTCAATGCTAAAAATACGTATTGGGGCTCAAGACTTACAACTACTAAAAGCAAAGAACTACTAAATGCCATAAAAGAGCTGAAATGTGATGTCATATCAACTGGAAAGCCCACCTACTGGCCAACAGATCAAAATAAAATTCCGGACTTAATAGACTTTTTTATAACCAAGGATCTATCAACTAGTTATATAAAATCGGAACAAAGTTATGACATGAACTCAGATCACTCTGCAATATATCTTGAAATTAGCGAAACCATTTTGTGTAAAGAAAACAGGCCCACTCTTGTTAATAAGTGTACAGACTGGGTGAGCTTCAAGACCAGATTGAATGATCAAATAGACCTTAAAATTCCACTAAAAACACCCGAACATCTAAACGTCGAAGTGGAAAAGTTCATAATGCATATCCAGCAGGCAGCGTGGGAAAATACACCTGACTTCAACAAGAGGACGAAAGGAAATACTTACCCGCTCAGAATCAAGCATCTCATTATGGAGAAAAGAAAACAGAGGAAAACGTGGCATCAATCTAGGTGCCCTGAAGACAAACGAAAATTGAATTGTCTTACAAAAAAAGTAAGAAGACTAATCCAAGACTTTAAAGACGAGTCAACCAAAACCTATCTTCAGAGCCTAAGTAACGACCAAAAGACAGACTACTCTCTTTGGAAGGCTACTAAGCACTTAAAAAGACCGATTACCCAAATACCACCTATCAAATGTGAAAACGGGCAATGGGCAGTAACTAACGAGCAAAAAGCGAAAAGGTTTGCAGAGCACCTAGAAAATATCTTTCAACCAAACGACGGGGAAATCATTGAAAATCACACTTTGCTTAATATGGTGACATCTGAAAATGAAGTTACCATAAAATTAGTAACACCGAGAGAAGTCGCACGAGAAATAAAACACAATATAAGTACAAGAAAATCACCAGGGTACGATTTAATAACAGGAGAAGTACTTCATAACCTACCGAGAAAGGGTCTGGTTAAATTAACGACCCTTATCAATGCCGCATTAAGGCTTAAATATGTACCAGACTTATGGAAGGTGGCTGAAGTAATAATGATAGCTAAGCCAGGTAAACCGGCTCACGAAACAACATCCTATAGGCCTATTTCCTTGCTACCAATAATGTCCAAGCTATTTGAAAAGCTGTTACTCAGACGACTTAAACCTATAATAGATAGCAAGAACATAATACCAGAGCACCAGTTTGGTTTTCGAGAAAAACACTCTACTATTGATCAAGTACATCGGATCTCAAACGTTATAGAAAACGCCCTTGAAGATAAGAAAGTATGTTCTACTGTATTCCTAGACGTGGCGCAAGCGTTTGACAAAGTATGGCATGAAGGCCTTATACATAAATTGAAGAGCTTATTACCGAAGCAATTTTCAGATATATTAGAGTTCTATGTTCTAAACAGAGTCTTTAGAATAAGACAAGAAGACGCCTACTCTGAACTGAAACAAATAAAAGCTGGTGTACCGCAAGGAAGTGTGTTAGGTCCGGTCCTGTACCTACTATACACTTGTGATATTCCTAAATTAGAGCAAAACACGATTGGGACCTTTGCTGATGATACGGCCATAATGGCTGTAGGAAACAGCCACGTAGAAGCAGTAGAAAAGGTTCAAATGGCTGTTAATCTAGTTTATGACTGGACCAAAAAATGGAGGATTAAACTAAATGAATCTAAATCCGTTCACATAGATTTTACGAACAAAAAACACCAGTATTCTCCAGTTTATATTAATAATAAACAAGTCCCATACGAGAATACAGCCAAATATCTCGGTATGACCCTTGACGCAAAGTTACGCTGGAAAGCCCACGTCAAGAAGAAAAAAGAAGAACTCGACTTCCGATATAAAAGAATGTATTGGCTGCTTGGAAGAAACTCCATGCTGTCTGTGCAAAACAAATTACTGCTATACAAACAAGTCCTGATGCCAGTTTGGACTTATAGTATTCAGCTATGGGGCTGCACCAAACAGAGCAATATATTAATTATACAACGATTCCAGAACAAAGTGCTAAGGGCAATTGTAAATGCACCGTGGTACATACGAAATGATGACCTCCATCGGGACCTAAAAGTTGAGTTCATCGATAAAGTGATCCAGAAATTTGCAGAAGCTCACGAAAAGAGACTTCATCAGCATGTGAACGTCGAGGCAATCCAGCTTCTCGACCACACAAACATAGTTAGAAGACTAAAAAGAACAAAACCGTTCGAGTTAGTGTTTAGTGTTAGTGAATAGTGTAACGTACGAAAGTGCTACCAAATAAACACAAGAACGTGTACGTGGGACACTCAGAAAGTTTTGCGAAACTAAAAAAAAATGTTCTATACGTACATATATTTTTATTAAATCTTTTCAAAGTACTTTCCACCAGCCTCTATACAAAGATTCATGCGCCTAAACCAGTTTTCAAAACACTTTTTCCAGTCCGCCGCAGACACCTCGTTTACAGCCTGCTCGAACGCAGCCAGCGCATCTTCCGGCGACGAAAATTGTATCCCTTTGAGCTGATTTTTTATTTTTGGGAATAAAAAGAAGTCACACGGTGCTAGATCAGGGCTGTAAGGAGGGTGACCCAGGAGTTTGACTGGCGTGCTGTCCAGGAAGTCCCTCGTTTTGAGTGCGGTGTGCGCAGGTGCATTGTCGTGGTGGAGCAGTAGCCCGCGGAGCCCTGTGTTTGGTCGCTTGTTGCTTATAACAGAGAAAACTTCTGGCAAACATTTGGTAGTATACCATTCGGCATTAATGCTTCTTTGATCCCGTAAGGGAATTGATACCAAGTGGCCAGTCAAATTAAAAAAGCTAGCGATCAAAATCTTACCCCCGCTTCTAGATCGCTTCACTTTGGTAGGCGTTGGCTCATTTTGAAACACCCAAACAGTCGACTGGCGCTTGGTTTCTGGGTCGTATTGATAAATCCAGGACTCATCACCTGTAACGATGTCGTAAACACGCCGAGACGAGCCTGCTTCAAATTTGTTAAGCATATCACGGCACCATTCCACCCGGGCCTGCTTCTGAGCATCGGTGAGGTTGTGCGGCACCCAGCGTGATACTATCCTCCTCACGCGAAGATGGCTGTGTAGAATCTCGTGAACGCTTCCCGATCCAATCTTCAATATGTGTTGAATCTCCTGATATGTAATTCGCCTATTGTCTTGGATTAAATTTTTCACTGCTAGCACGTTTTCTTCGGTAACAGCCGTCAAAGGGCGACCGCTTCTTTCGTCATCCCCCAAAGTTGGTCGACCGCGCTTGAATTCGTTATACCAACGATACACGGTTGCCTTGGAAGGGCCTTCATCCATGAATGCCATTTGAAGTCTATCGTACGATTCATCCGGTTTCAGGCGACACTTGAAATCGTATAAAATCATAGCTCTAAAATGTTCCCGGCGCAGATCCATATTTCAGTGAGACACAATACTTTGAATTAACTCGCAAAAAATGTGGAGGGAAATTTTGAAATTGGAACTTACTTATTTTTACTTATAAATAATCATATTTTCGAAAAACATTATAACTGGCCAGTCTCCCATATATAAAAACTTTTTTTCGCAATACTTTCTGAGGGGCCTGGTATTCGCCTTAATAGAGACAATAAGAAAAGTGCTATTGGACACATTCTTAGTAAAGACAATGTAATAGTTTAGGTTATAATTAAATTACTTATTAGTCTATTTATAAGGCTAGATTGTAATAAGAGTAGGGTCCATCCTATTGATGAACCCTAGAAAAGGCAAAAAAAAAAAAAAAAAAAATATATTATTGGTATAGAAAAACAACACGCATATAGTTCATTGATTAGGTTTATACAAATATTTAGGTAAAGGCAATGACCGCTACGTGCCGCTACAGTAACACAAAAACTATTGACCGTAATGTGTTTTCTGTTTAGAAACAAATAGTTATCTACCAATGTATCGATCACAATAAACAACGGTTAGGTTGTATACATGCACCTGATAGGCTTATCATTAATTAATAGAGAAACGTTCCAAGTAATTTAAAAAAATCACCAACGCCGCCACTTACGAACATTGACATGACGTCACACAATCCTGCATCGCGCAAGCAAAGTTTTCGGCGCGATTTGAACACATTCAACAGTCCGACAATAACCGTTGGGCAGTTGCCCGGACCAGACACAACACCCGTCTGGTCGGTGGATCCTCCCTTTTCTATGGAGGTTTATGGGACTTTACACACTGTTGCCCATACCCTCCAAAAAGGCTTTTAAAATAAAATGAAAGGGAGAGCTGGGGTTGAAATCCTCAAGATACTTATAAAAGTTGGTAATATTTTCTCTGCAAACAATGTTTGTTATTGTCACCGGAACAAAGTAACAAAATTATACCAAAACATTTACCCTCTTACAAATAAACGCAGAATAAAGTTATACTAGGTATAAACCTATGAAAATGTATGGGTATACCTTAGTTATACCTGGTATAACTTTATTCCGCGTTTATTAGTAAGAGGGTTAGGATCGACTACGAAGATTGATCGGGACAATTTTGGACAAGAAGGAAGAGGACTCTCAATATTTAAACTATACTTTGGGTACTCGTAAAATAAAAAGTACGCAGCTAAATTCAAAGACTATTACAACGTTTATATTGCTGTAATTTCTATTTTTAAATCATATCATATCATCATAACTATGGTAGGTTAAAATGACACTAGTAAATGGAAAACTGTTTTCTTACTTAACCGGTTTTTGTGACTAATGCATATTTTAGCCTAGAACGTACTGAGAAAACGTATCAATCAATACATCGGTACTTACATGAATATACCTAGCTCGATCTACAAGTACCCATTCATTATAAAGATTCTCTCGTAAAAATACACCTATTCTGAAATCTGAATTGCAATTGGTGCCGTATTGATGAATATTTATAGAGTCAATTCAATTAAACCATCTGACGTGTAACAAAGTTACTGAAACTCTGTGTGGAATATAAAAAGTTTCCATTGACTTTCTACCGCAAGGCGACAAAAAGTAAATAAAAATCACTAGGTATAATTTATTTATTCAACCCTACTTGATTAATCCCACCCAAATACCGTCGCTGACACAGTTTACAGGTTTGGCCTCCTACATTACACAACAAATGAGGAGCCTTACATTAAATCCTCTTTCGCAGAATTACCACAAATCAAAATGGCTGCTTACTATTCAGTAGGTACTTGATGAGCTCTGTTTCTAACAAAAGCTTTTGATATGAAGAAAGAAAACGCAAGATTTAGGTTGTTTGTATTAATTTACGTACACATTTCAAAACCGAAAATGATAAGCAATTTTCTTTGTTTATAGTTTGCAATTTTAAATAGCCCTAATTATATTTATATATTAATACAATTATATTTAAGATGCTATTCTGGTAATAATAGGTACTTAATGCAAATCTCTTGCTATTACATGCTTGTAATGTTAACCTAAGTGTGACGTTAACTAAGAGACGGTCCGACAATAGCTTCATTTGAAAATTGGTTTGTTGAACCAATTTTTTTTTTGTAAAAAATTAAAAGATCATTTATAAGTTTCCATACAAAACTATTTTTAGTTTTTTTTTTTTCACTGTAATTACAAAGTAAAATGCAATTGAAAATATTTTTTTGAATCCAGTACCGAAAACACCCCGATAGTTTGCCGAACAAATCCGAGCCCGTGTGACGTCACAACGTTCATTTCTACTCATTGTAGCACATAGCTGATACAGTGTTTTGACTTTTAACCGATTCAATCTTGTTATTATCGTCAATATATTGATGAATATCGAATATATTGATCATAAATATCGAACCTTAAAAGTTATCGTGCTTGCTTCGTACCATTATGTACGAATACTACAAAAAGATCCCAATTATATGTGATTCGCGCAATAGCCCCTAGTACCTAGCAATCTACTAAATTTAAGCAATGTTCTATGTCTAACTAGATTCCAATTATAATGTGTTAATTCTGTTGTTATCTTGTTCTAATTTAGTATTAGATTCGTATTAAATTCTTACTTTAATCATTAAAGACTGAGAATATTAAATTTTTAAGGGAACTTTCGAGCAAAGTTGACATTGTTGTATAATTACGTAACTTGAAAACATGTTTTTTGTTTATGGTGATATATTCATTATTTTATACTTAAATGAAGGATATAGGCGTAAAACTAATATTTCTGTTTGAATTGTGAGAATCGATCGACGTATTTAAGAGATATTTACGGAAGAATTAGTGTAACGAAAATCTACCAAGTTAATATTTTTACGTTTCTATTCTACAAACTTTTTAGTGTTTGTAAATATATAATATAGACATTAGTGTTCAATATTACTAAGGGATATTGTCAATGTGCCTAGCCTTTAACCCAGTAACTGGGTAACACGGTACCCCTTGGCAAGACTGGCGTCAGATCTCAAGCTTCTGACTACCCGTAACGACTGTCAAAGATCTTCTAATGACAGCCGGGACCAACGGCTTAGCGTGCTTTCCGAGGCACGGAGGAAACACGGTATGTTGAAATGGTCACCCATCCACGGACCGACCTCGTCAAGCGTTGCTTAACCTTGATGATCGAACAGCGCGGCTGTTTTTATTTATCCACGAGCTCCTCTATTAAGGGATATGTAAATAATGGGAATTACAAAAAAAATGATGTGTATGTGTATCATATTTAGTGGTATCTAATGAAGTTTTTTGATATCCAAAGTCAAAGTTTCGCGCCAATCGTATTTGTTTACTTTTTATTTTACACCAATATCACCTACCTATATGTAAAAACGATTACGTTATGATAATTATGTTTCCTAATGTACCTGGTAAACAACCATATCTAACACCGGTCCACTCGTATTATTCATTACGACTACTTTGTTTATGCTCAAAACTTCCAATTCGTCCATCAGGTGGGTATATTATCGACATTAGCCTTTATAAATCCTTTATCACACATGACTAAATAAAATTTGTTGTTTATTAATATTTTTGCACAAGTTTTTGGATATTTTAGTCAATCTACGTGTAGTTGACACTATAGTATCATGATTTCCTTGAACGTTATGACGTCACCAACATGGCGACTCATTGTGGCCCGTTTGTAGTCACGTGGTTCTTTTCAAAATTTTATCGATTTTCAATTGCTTATAATAAATTGAAAAAAAATATTTAAGAAATTTTTGAAACGACAATATAATTTAAGGTATGTAAAGTTTCGAAATACATTAAAAAAGTCGTCATTTTTTTAAAATTCAACAACCCAATTGCTATTTACAAGTTACAAGTGGTACTTTAAGGCCGTATCATGATGACCTCAAGCATGGTCACTGCCAGACTGCATACAAAAGAAAGAGATGTGCGAATGATATGAAGCATTTTATCGATTTACTCAAAAAAAAATTCTTGTCTTCTTCTTTTCGTATCGATGAACTTAAATTTTGACTCAACTATTCTCAAATTTTGTCTGACCAGTATGTAGCCACTTGGAAAGCTCTGTCATTTGCCACTCAGATCCTGAAAGGTGCAGGCGGCTGGGCATGAAGGGCAGACAGGGAGGTGAGGCATATCCTGCGACGGGGACCTACACTGGCACTGTGTTTGAGATGGGTCTATGAGTCTCCATTTGGCCAGATTTTTTCTACAGCGACCATCCTGGACCCACAATCGGTTGAGGCATTTCCAGCAAAATCAGTGAGTTCAGTAATTAAAAACAACCAAGTTCAGCATTAAGATACATATTTATAATTCGATATTATTGTTACCAGTATATTACCGTAGTACTTTAGCAACTAAAAACAACTTAATTAGTACAAATGTTTTTTAAAAGGTCAAATTAAGAAGTAGTTAAGTTTGCCGTTCATTTCTATCAAGAATTTCTTCTTGATTATTTTTCGGAAACGACCAAGTTTTCAGAAATATAGTCAAAGTTAACATATATTTTTAGCGCAGCTTCAAACTAACTTACATTTGCTAAATAACTTTTTACAAAACCATCAATTTTTGAGTGTATATCAAATGTCTTCCTCTTCATGTAATCAATCACCTTGCTTTTGAATTACTTTCTCTCAGACCGGACAATAGGGCATTGAAATAGGAAACCCAATAATTGGCTGAGTTCAGTAGAGGTGCGAGGGTCCTTCCGGCTAAAAGGGACGGCTCACGTTGTTACCATCCTATTCCTTTACCATTCAAGGGCTAAATAAATATATTTTCAATGTCGAAAATTTACCTAATATTTCGATTTCCGATTGAAGATTTCGGGCTTTTCTGCGAAAAAACTGTTTCTTTATGTCCTGTCTTAATCCACTTCTTACTACACCAGTTGTGAAACCCTTCTTATTTTATTAACCGCATCGATTATTCTGTGTCTCAAAAATCAATAGATTTTGGATTGTTTTATTTTGTTTTCTGACCCAAGTGATAAATTTGTCGCATAAGTACTGTAACGTTATTTTTACACAACGGCCCAAAAAAGGAGATTTATGTTTTCAGGATTTATGTATGTTTGTTTCTTTATTACACCATAACTTCTAAACGGCTTAACCGATATCAATGTATGTGGTATCGTAAGCGTCGCGTAATATTCACACTCACAATCACAACATACATTTTAACCCTGGTTAAAATGTATGTTGTGATTGTGAGTCTCTAATGAGTAGTAATTTTTTTTGGAAGTCAGTTGTGTTTTTTTGTAAAAATGTTTTTTTACGAAGCATGGCGCCCGCATCATATATTTTAAATTACGCCTATATTACGCGACGCTTTATAAGACTCACAATCACAACATACATTTTAACCCTGGTTAAAATGTATGTTGTGATTGTGAGTCTTATAAACATGTTTTCTCTCATTTTTAACCCCCGACGGAATAAGAGGAATGTTATAAGTTAGACGTGTGTTGCTTTGTATCTGTGTACCTGTGTGTCTGTCTGTGGCATCAAAGCTCCTAAACGGTTTGATTTTTCCGATTTTGTTTTAATTTATTTTTGTTTGAAAGGTGATTTAGTCGAGAGTGTTCTTAGCTATGTTTGAATAAAATCGGTTCAACCGTTCAAAACTTATGGGCGTTTTACTGTTTGAATCGGGGAGTTTTCGCAATATATTGTGTCATAATTACGTCTCCAATAGATTGCCGATCAAAGCGTAACAATGGGGTACACCCCCCGTAGGGTGTACCCCATTGTTGCGAAGTTCATTACCGCGATGTACGGTACTGCGACAGTTTACTATCGCGACGTTCGTTTTTGCGAAAGATACTATACTATGTAGTAGATAAATTATGTAGCAGGAAATAAACTTTGAAATTTTACTTGTAACCTATTAAAGATGCTATCTTATGAAAAGTTTTAATAATTCATACATTTGAAAAGGAATGTCTTCATCGCAAATTTAGGTACTGTCACAATGTATATGTCGCAGGGACATGATGAAAACAGGGAATTGATCAAATCTCTAAGCGATTTGATCAAATCACGGAGGATGTTAAAATAATAACACGTTTTTATCATTTCCCTAAACAAATCTGGTGATTTGACAAATCCCAATAAAGAAATCTAGTGATTTGAACAAATCTCAAAATTATATAATTTATTATGTGGTATTTATTTGTAAAAACAATAGAAGAAAGACTTTTCAAAATTAACATGCATTCGGCCTACACACTTATCCGATATTGTTGCTTTGGACCAAAATTTACTTATAGCCTTCGCTCCTCTCATTTGTGGAAACACCCACAACTTTTAGAAAAAGTAGACCAAATTATAAAGAACACACTTTCATCTATCCTAAATGTGGCCTTGGACGACCGAGCATGGCAACAAGCCACGCTTCCCATTCGCTTGGGTGGCCTCGGCGTCCGCAAAATTTCAAGTATAAGTTTGCCAGCCTTCCTCTCCTCGGTCCACGGTACTGATAAATTAACCAGGAACATTTTACCTTCCTCACTGGTTGATTTTGAGGTACCGTGTTTGACCGATGCGTTGAACGCTTGGAAAATGGCTTGTCCCAATACGGATCTGCCCGACAACCTGTCCTCCCAGAGACGATGGGATGTGCCGCTCTGCAGTATTATACAGAATAACCTTATTAATACATCGTCTAGTACTGCTGAGCGTGCGCGTCTGCTGGCTGTGGGGGAATGGGAGTCGGGTTTGTGGCTTCAAGCACTCCCGTCATCCACCATAGGCACTATGATGGATGACTCTTCGTTTCGGCTAGCGACCTGTCTACGCTTAGGCGCACCTTGTGTTGCTCCGCATCGGTGCCATTGTGGTGAAGCTGTCGGCAGCCTTGGGCACCATGGCCTGTCTTGTTGCAAGAGCGCAGGACGCATAGCACGGCACGCCAGCATCAATGACATTATTCGTCGGGCCCTTATCACCGCCAGCGTACCAGCTGTATTAGAACCTAGCGGCTTGGTACGTGACGATGGGAAGAGACCAGATGGCATGACATTGGTGCCGTGGAAGGTGGGTAGGCCTCTGGTGTGGGACGCAACCTGTGTCGACACCCTTGCGCCATCTCATCTTCCTAGTTCGGCGGGCTGTGCTGGCGCAGCTGCTGCGGCTGCTGAGGCCCTCAAGCGGCGCAAATACTGTAACCTAATTGGTAATTACAGTTTTGAGCCGTTTGGGGTCGAAACGCTTGGGTCATGGGGCCCAAGTGCACGTCTCCTTTTTAAGGAGATCTCTCGCCGACTGATCGACACTGTGCGTGACCAGAGGGCTGGCTCTTTCTTTGCGCAAAGAATCAGCATTGCCATTCAACGTGGCAATGCTGCCAGTCTTCTGGGCACGTTCCCGGATGACAGCGATGTGGAGGAGTACTTCGACGCCTAAGTGTACTTTTCTTTTGTATATAGTGTAAATAGTTAGGTTTAGTTTTTTTTTTTGGATAGTTTACTTTTGTTTAGTGTTTAAGTATGTACATATTTACACCATTGTTTTTACAAATAAATCTCAAAATTGGTTCAGTGAAATGACAAAAATAACTTTTCTGTAGTAATTTAAAGGTTTATTTTGTACTTTGCTTTCCGAGGTAATCGGCTGCGTTATGTTATATGGTCAAAGAATCAGTCCAAGAGCGAGCGAAGCGAGCTCGGGAACTTAGGGCACCCCGACACGGACAGGTTAGGTTCGAACGAGATGACGGGAGCTGAAGTGAGCGAGCAAAGCGAGCGAACGCAGCTCCTGTCATCTCGTTCGTGTTAGGTTACTTTTGACCCTGCAGACAGAAATAGGAGCCCCGCGCAGCGGGGCTACGTCGACTTTGTTACATGTTTTATTATCTTTTCACTGAATCAATTTAGGGGTTTGTTCAAATCACTAGATTTTTTTTGTGAGATTTGTCAAATCACCAGATTTGCTTAGGGAAATGATAAAAACGTGTTGTAATTTTAACATCCTCCGTGATTTGATGAAATCGCTTAGAGATTTGATCAATTCCCTGTTTTCATCATATCACGACGACATATATATACTATTACAACGAATTTTTCTTCTAAATGAGTCGCAATTAATAAATTCATTTCTCATTAGATCCCTTCTCGTAAGAACAATGAGAAATAAATATGCTTTTGTCGTGGAAATGATGTTAAAACGGAAATTGAGAGACGATAGGAAAGTATAATACGAAAAATACGTATATATTTAAGTGGCACATTATTAACGTTAATAAAAAGTAATAAATTAAATTAAGGACTTTTGAGGGAACGTAATAAATGTAGCCTGGTAAATGATACGTCCATTAGAAAAATGTTTATATTGTTGAATTGTACTTTACTCGTACTTTGTTTATAAAACGATACTCTAACTTACCACCCATTTGTGCGTTATAATTGTACAAAAGACAATTTGTAATCTTTATTACTTTCTGGCATAAATAATTTTAGATTTTCACACGGGCAAGGGCCCTTAATATCACTATCATCAGCCACAGCATCTAGGCCCTCTAATCCAACGCCATTTATCTCGAAGCCCATCGATTGTAGCCAGATCAATGAGTAGTTAAACATCTATCGTGTGTACTTACATGTATTTTGTTATCAATTTGTTTAAATGTATTGTCTTGGTGTTCAGTCACATAATATATCACACTAATATTATAAAGGCGAAAGTTTGTGAGTGAGTGTGTGTGTGTGTGTGTTTGTTTGTACGTGTTGAATACAGGCCTGCGGATCACAAAACCAATAGCCGAACACTGGGGCCCATAGCAATGTTGCGACTCCTGGATCCTCACCAGGTCTATACCCGCGAAAATGCGATTGCGCAGCAGCGGTCGCTAGGGGCTTGTTCTTTAGAGATACTGGTTCCTGTCAGACAGTTGGAAACAGGGTACATAAACTTTGCACTTACCCTTGTCCTCGTGGTGGTCTCCTGGTCAATCCCGAGTGGTCGGGCGGTTATATGGCAAATATATATAATAAATATGGAAGATAACATGATAGATGCATTGTTTGATGTTTACCTGTAGTACCTGTTAGTGTGTATGGTTACAACATAGTTAAGACCACAACCCTTGTGAATCACCATCAACTTCAAAGTACATTCTAACATATAGGATCTCTTACGCACGTTTCAAACACGCAGTGGCCGCCACTGGGACTTTCAAAACTTCAGACATCACGCGCCGAGCTTCATGAGTTTAGGACTTTAGGAAACGCTGCGTCTAACGTTTGATCATTCAAAACAATCACGAAGATATCTAAAAATAGGTTATAATAAAAGTTGCCCCAGATCTCAATGTAACCCAGTTCTACCGGTACCTAAAAGATGCAATAAAATCAATTTATTCCTAGACCAAAATTTTAAAAAGCACTGTAAAGCTATTAAAAAGATTAAATATTTTTATTCTCTTAATCAAAAATTCTCAAGTTAAACGAAGTACCTACATTTAAATCCGATTTCATCTAATCTTCAACGGAGTCATAAAAGATTTATAACTCGGAGAATAATTGAAACAGTACAACTCGTAGCCTCGCCGGACAGACCCTTGGGCCATTTATCGCGCCTTAAGAAATTCTACGTTGGTAATTAAATTATTTCTTGAGAAAGTTCTAAGTTCGATCGCCTACAATTTTTTTAAATAATATTGTACCCGGTTGAATGAAAATAAAGTTCTCTTATAAATAAAAATGGTTTGACATCGAAGCCGGCTTTAAACAAAATGCTGAAAATAAATGTTTATGCTTCGAAATAAATACTTCGGTAATATTTAAACTTTTATTGTGTGGTACAGCTAAGGAGTGGAATTCCCTGGCAGAGTATGTGTTACCCCGGGCCTAGTCAAGTTACAAACGTTTCGTATCGAATCTCTTTCTACAATCATTAACGGCTTCTATTCGTTTGGTCTGACCACGTGAGTTAACGTTCAGATTTGTCGTTCCCATACATTGATTAGTTTTTAATAGCGTTATCGATTGTAGATTTTCAATTTGGCTGCAGGTGCTGATAGTGGCCTTTAAGTCAAGAGTTTGGCAAGGCTCCATCGTTGATCACATCGTCGCTTACCATCAGGTGAGATAGTGGTCTAAAGCAAGCCTATCAAAAATAAAAATAAAACAAAGACAGTAAAGTAAAATGCAAAATGGTGTCATCGGTATATACTGTAGATAGTAGTTCCGTATACACAAAGCTATCGCAGTGCGCACAGTCTACATCATACAACACATCAGATTCCGTTAACGATCACCAACTCCTGCGCACACGTAAACAATTATCGCATTAAAAAGAACAAAGAACACAGTTTGTTTTGAATGTCGATAATTTTCAAAATGCGTCTATGTGCCTGTGTTATTACTAGGGAAACAAACTAAACACAATTTAGCACAATAAAGTTGGTAGCACAAATGGCTCTTTGTGTAGCTTTTATTAACTAAAATATACACAAAGAACCATTGTTAGATACTTCATCAAAAGTCGTTTAATGTCTATGATTAGATACTAGTTTAGACAATTTTGTAGCACGGAATAATTAGTGGGTCCTCCAAGCTAGGCACTTAAAGTGTAGATTATTTATTAGTTTAATCCCTGGGAGGTAACTTGGCAAGGTTTTGCATAGTGTGGAAAGTTCGCGCATTTTGCGCAAACTGACCAACCACCATATAGAGCGAACGAAACGTGGACGCGACGTGATTGGTCAGTCAATCCGTGTGTCAACTGACGCTCGGAACGTTCCCCGCGCCCCACTTCACTACCAAAGAGTCCTAAAAAACGATTTCTGCGCATCTAACGACTCTTACCAACTTACGTGCTGGCGATTAGTGAGGCCTCGTGACTGCCAGGTTTTTCGGTCCAGTGCCAATATGAGTCACTGGTCGTTTGTTTTGTCCAGCTCGTCCCATCATCTACAGGGTTCGAATAGTTGGAGGCTTCTGTCAGGTGGAAATATAGTATTCCCTTCAATGCAATAAATACTTCGGTCAGAAGAATACAACCAACCAACGAAAATAAGAATAACTTACAACGACAAGTTTTAGCTTGTATGACAGTCGTTCAAATTTTAAAATACATTGGTATGACTTTTGCATAGTTTTAATCCTTGAAATACGCTGATTGTGCAGATTGACGATGTTTCTTGCTCGGCAATTGACTTTAAATCTAAATATATATTCGCATGACGTTTACAAGCAGCCAGAAGAATTTTCTGCCTGCCTGCATGCTTTAATAAGACAGTTTATTACAGGAAGCGACTTTTACAGTACCTACCTAACTATTTACTGAATTTCATCTTGACATGGTAAACTTGTATTGATTTAATAGAATGTTTTAATAATATGTATTAAATGGGTCTTTATTAGATATTATAGCTAAAACTGTTTGCATGCCTTAGTTAAAGTAGTTAGTATAAGGATGATTACATTAAAACTTAACATCTGTAACTTGTACCTACTTTCTGTGCAAAAAAACAAGAAAGATTTAAATGGCTTGCGATTTAAGAGTTCTATGCCCTACAGTGGATTAACCTAAATATCTATTAAATTAGTCCATAATATTTCAGTTTGTAACAGCTGTGAACCTGAAATAATTTCAGTCGAGATAATTTACGAAAAAAGCTACATAAAGATTTCATAAAACAAAAATGTGTATTGGTCCATAATTTATGGACCGCTACATCAAGATCCAATTACTTATTCTTAGTTCTAATTAATGTATTATTTAACTTTGGATAAAATAATGCCTACTGTGTACTATGTGTGTAAAGGTGCCTATTTGTGTTTATCTAAAATACAATAAAAAACATAGAAATAATGTTATAAAATAAATTGTACATAAACGTTTCTATCTGTTATTCTGTTTGAAAGGTCAAGGAATTTAGCAAAAAGTTGCGAACTCCCATTATAATTATTTGTCCATCTTGCGTCGAGCAGAAAACCTAACAATAGATAATATCTTTGTAAGTAACAACATTGCAAACAATCTTGTAATACTGAGTTTGAACACAGACTTGAAAAGTAAAATAACAAAAGATAACTTTCCTAAAAGAAAATTTCTAAACGCCTCAATGTTTCTTTTAAAAAATTCTAGATTTTTTGCGAAGAAAAGAATTGTTCAATACGAGGGACGATTTTCGTATTAATACGTTATAAGTACCTACATGATCCACTTTTTTTAATGTTTGTCCTGATTGTGATGTCATATTTTGTGGTGTAGAATAAATTATATTAAAAATTAATTTTAAAATCTTTACATCTTGGCACATGAACAACTTTTCAAATCGTTTTAGCGACAAACAATAAAATTGATGTTCAGGTACATTTTAAACTAAGTAGCAAAATACCATTTATAAAATATACACGAAGTCCATTAGATAACTCTAGAACGACAATGTTATAGTAACTTAGAAAAATACATGCAATCATCATAAGTACATGACAATCCATTACATGGACACAGGTCATCAATTACGGGGGTACACAGTAAACCGACATTATTAACACAATCATTTTCTAAGAGGTTAAGTAAGTACTTACAAGTGTACTCACAAGTCAAGATGGGTATCTGAATATCAAGAATAATTATAAGTCATTATGCAAATATGTTCTCGGGCAGAGATTATAATGTCAAATCAAACTTCATAATTATGGTAAAAGGTACCTACATAGCCAGTGGCAGTGAGATTTATAATCGTTTTTGAATGCTGTAGTCAGGTAAAAAAAGCAGGCAGAACATTGATTATTTGTTTGTAGTGGCGTAAGGGCCACATGAACCTCGTCTCTCGTGCTTGAGGCCGTAGGTTCGAATCCGGGCAAGAACCAATGTGACTTTTTCGATTCATAATGTTCATGCCAAGTTTATTTTGGACTTCGCTGACAACGGTCAAGGAAAACATGATGTGGACACTTGGATTGATTATAGTGTTTGTGTTCCATTGGTCTAACTGCTGCAAAGCGTTCCAGTGCGAGGATAAACGAATAAAATAAACAAGAAAACTGATGAAATATAACCTGTCACCGGGAAAAACCTATAATTAAAGTAGGTGCCTACATTAGCTTGAGTCTACACACATATAATGATGTCAAAACCGGTCCCCGAAGGCGCGAAGCGCAATAATTGACACTTATATACACCTACATCTTTCATTCAGCATTAACGTGGAATCATTTCAAACTGGAGCTTTCATGCGAATGTGAGTGGAAGCTCAGTAATTGATGAAAACTAGATCATACGCCACGGTAACATTCACGGATCACCTACCTTTAATATAATCCCGAAATTGCCATCTTCTAACGCCATCAAATCATTTTCAGTGTTGCCTGAGGCCTCACAAATAGAGAAAATTTCGGATGTTATTCTATCGTGCTTTAATATTATTATCTTTTAGAAGAAATCAGTTTAATTTTACCATTCAAGATACCTACATCTGATTACAATTTATCTGCTTACTTATCTTCTTAAAGGTGTTTAGTCTGTTTGACTAAGCGGTCATTATGATTAGCTCTTATGTCAGGTCCGTTACTATCGGTTGCATTTTCACTGGCTTACAAGATACCAACTTAATGCAAGTACGATACAAATTTGTCATAATTCAAGTCTTTCATTATTGGATGCAAATTTAATTAGATTACCTGGTACGCATCGGTAAGAAAGATAAACTTCAATTGGGCGTATGTAAAAGGTGAATTAAGCGATAAAACACTAATGAAGCATTTAAAATATATTACAATCCACTTGATTGATAATCATTAATAACTAATTAGTTACCTAATAAACGTGCATCAGTTCGTTTTAGAGCACAGTGTGTCAATAGTTGTTGAGTGTTGACAATCATTACAATTGGTGTACGAAATCAAAGTGTTTGTGTGCATCATCATGTCATATTACGTGCCCGACTACTATAAACCAAAGTACGAGCAGGAATTTGACTCAGATGACAGTGATATTGAAGTGAAGATCATTAAAGAATTTAGAGCGAAACGTAAGGTAGGCATCTAGATATAAAAAGCAGCGATCATTTTCAAAATCAGTCTACAATCGACGGAGATATCAGTGAACATAAGAAAAAAAAAACGTACAAGAAGTCGAACATATAACCTCCTCCTTTTTGGTAAGCCAATTAGTAAAAAATTGACATCATTCCATACCTAAGTTTAATACACCTGCTCCTTAACAACGAGCTCTACAACTACTAAAAAAATACGGATAAGAGGAAAATTGCCGAAAAATCTAAATCGCTTTATAGGAGATATAAAAAAGTAATCAGAATCATTGACAACGTCCATTAGTCAGTTTGGAAACACCGAAACAAGTTTGGAACTGGAAAAATAAAAGGAACTCTTAACATATCCGACGTAACTGACAAGAACCGAACTTTACTCTCAGATCTTACTTCTTTTATAAAGTATAAGCTGTTCCATATTAATGAATAAAACGGAAATTGATGCTACATCGAACTTTTTTTTCAACTATTGCTAGAAAACTTGAGAACCGCGACAACAACAAAAATCATAAAAGCAATCACGCATATAACTCGAGACTTGTTTCTGTTTGTATAAAAATACGGTAATTCAAAGTAGATCTCTCTGTGAAAGAGCTAGCCTGGGTAAGTAATACCACCAAACTCATTTCCGCCGCAAAGCAACGTAGCTGTATTTCGGTTTGAAAGATTTGGTTTCCGTATGAAACAGGTTCTAAACATCTGACGACTGTAATTTCACCGAATTACAGGCAATCGTCAGGTGTTTCCGCCTTTGTCTCTGGGATGGCAAAACGGCAACATACCTGCGATTCCTGTGGTATTACAGATATCCATAGGCATATTTCCTTCCTCGCGTCGTATTCGTAATTACTGAGAATTATGTTTCTCCGTCGAGAAATAATTCTCTCGACGATACTTTGCTTTCGGTGCATAACCTTGACATTCTGAACCGCATTGTGGAGTTTCGTGTCCAAGGATTAGTGAATTTGGCATATTAGGCACCAGTGAATGAGCGATCACTTAACACCAGGTGGATAAAGTTATCCGCCATCCAATAAAATAAAAATAAAAGAATTTTAAAGCATAAAATTGTGTGGCTCATGCAGGGAAAAAAAACAATGTGACCCCTAAAATCCCTAAAATCCCTACGTGATTTGTGGCTCACGTGAGGTAACTTCGCAGGCAAGGTAAAGTTGCCATAAAAAATATCACTGCAAAACCTAGAAAATGGCGCTCTTGAGACAAAATAAATGTGGTTGTCATATGCCCATCAATATCTTTAAACTGTGACAATGAGACAAGATGGCTGATACCTACCTGCATGAAATATATTTCGAATAACATTGTTCCCAACCATATAGTTTTTATTGTGAAGTTTTCCGTTTATAACCCGGTGAGAAATAAACAGCTCTATGCAATCTGTCCATAAATGTGTGCTTGAGAATTTGAGAATAAAATGTACAACCTTCAACAATTAAGGTTACCCTTTATAGAACCATTCATCCAATTAAAAACAAACATTTTCAAAACATATTACACATTTTAATATCAAAATTCGTGAACAAATCAAAAGTTTAATAAAATTAAACGAAATAGTTAATGGACTACCGCGGTCCAATCAGTTTACACTGTTACAATTACCATGGGAAGCGAAATGGAAACGAGTTTTGATATTTTGAAACAATTAACTATTTACTATGAACAGAGTTTAACAGCAGCCTATTTTTAATTGTGTTAAGTCTCTACCGTACGAAATTACCCGACCCAGCCGACATTAATACAAACTTTTCCTTTAGAATTTCAAATTGCATATAAAGTAGTTTTAAGAGCTATTGTTATGAAAACATGTATGTTTAGATAACATCTATGGCACACATAGATAGGCAGGCGCTCGCAACATTGCCATTTGTGTAACATAGTTTACAACCCCAGTTTTGTTATGTAGATGGTGACATTATTAGCGCTCATTGTGCCGCACTAAGCATATGATTTATGCAAGAACTACGAAGAATATACGTGACTGCTCTATTACATGTATATGCGTACTCTTTCTTTCTTATTCCTATTGACAATAACTCACTTTATTCTTTACTGTTAACACTTTGTAGTTTTGTTTCTCACGTACAGGAAATGAATTCATGGTGCCTTTGAAAAAAGCATTCCGTCATGCCAAAGAATAATTAAACATGTTTTGTTTAGTTCCATTTTTTGCTTAAAATTAATAAAAAACTTATAAGAATATGTTGCTTCTTGAAACAGAGGCAGTCGTCATTTAAAACAAATATGGAACTGTACAAATAAGCACCTTTAGAATTACAAGTTATAATGAAGCGAGTCGACAAACAATGAAAATATGCAGATACATCTCAAGTTTACAACATCTGGTTCATACCGCAGTGCACCATTCTCGGTCATCATACAAAACTTGCAACTATGTAAGTATATCATCTGAGTGCTATACAACACTATTCAATGCCACCTTTTCAATACACTGAACCAAATAACAAATGAACTGTATGCGTCACGCGATCATGCCTCATTTGTTAATATTATTTCCCTGATAGGTAGTAGTTCCGATGGGCGATGTTAGTCATAAACAGACAAACTCATGTCTCCTTCATTAGTCAGTCGAGTGGCTCTCTTATCAGAAACGCATAAATATCTGACTGGCATTATAACGGGGCAAAGCCCTTGGCCCATTAACTGTTCTTTACCGCCGCATTCCAAAAGTTATTTTTGATGCCTAATAAAATAAAAGCCATAGAGGAAAGCCGAATACCATATCGGAAAACGATTTGTTGGTTTGGTTGAAGTCGATCTGACTATTTATAACCCGATAATCGCGTGATATGTTTACTGTCAATTAAACAGTTGTTTTTTATTACGTTGGTGTGTTACAAATTACAAACAAACAACAAAACCGTGACCTTCTGTTCGTACTGCCATTCGCATTGTTTACTCATATTGTACTAGCGGCAACAAATCTTTGTCCTTCCTTAATTCAAGATACAAATCATTAGGCCCTGGGTGTGATAAGAAGTGATTGATGAAGTACACTCCGGTTTGTAATATTGGGTTCGAACACTGCAGTGAGACATAAATAGGTTGCTGAAAGACCACAATAATAACCCATTTCCTTCAATTGACTACAAATTGTTTGACCCATTATCTAGCAAATCAAGCAAGCATATCTACATTTCCTTTCGGTCAGAAGAGGTTGAGTAAAAACAAAGAAATTATTCCGTCAATCGCAATCGCAGTCCAACTTGTTTCGATTTCAAAGTTTCTTCTGACAAATTAACTTCGATGGCCGGTATGGGACTGTGGGTCTCTAAACTCTAAACCAGTGCTGCGGGCTGACACAGCATAAGAAGATTCAGAAAGCTCACTGAAATTAGTCAGATTAATTTGAATTGACCAGATAACTTTGTTGCAGGAGATGCCAGCCTCATCTTATCAGATGTTTCGTTGTTATTGTATTTTAGAACAATGAAGTTGTAGTAGTATGTATTCATTTATTGCACAATTACACTAAGATCAGGCTTAACGTCTACGTAGAAAATATACCCCAAGTTTTCTATATTTACCAGAAAATACCTTATTTTCTGAAAACTTATTTTCACTCAATGCCTTTCAGGAAATGCATACTTAACATTTACATACTGCATATGCATGTATTTCCCAAGGCAACTGCATATATGCAGTGGGCCTTCTGTTCCTAATAATTGTGTGTTCGTAGTTATATCGCGCTCGCCGGGTGCTCTCTAGATTACCTGCTCGTGCTCCTATGTACCTCGGTACCTACTCTCGGCGCCATGTCATCTCTTCGCTGTATAGAATTTCTTTCTAGAGCAGTTGGCGACTTTACTTCATCCTCTCTTTAAGGTGAACTTTATATAATTATAATTAGATCGTGTAGTTCCTAAGTATGTGTAATCACTAGCTGAACTATTCGCTTCTAAGATTTAATTAATAGCGACGTGTAAGATGCTCGTAACTGCCATCTAAAGTACCTTTTAGAGGAAATAGACGTGGCGCTGTAAATACCTAATTTTGTGTCTGTTGGGAAAGAGAGACGGCCTCGTTGATCTATCGCAATCGTTACTGCTGAGCGTGAGAAGTGCGGGCGTGGAAAGTAATATTGAGGTTTTTTGGGTATTTGTGCTTGTTGATGGCAATTGTGCTCGCCCCTATAACAAGGGACTTAAATATGAGTGTGTTGCTTTTGAAATAATAACAGAAGTTCTAATGATCATATATTATGACCTAATTTCGATTAGTTTAGTTCGTTTTTGCGTATGTAGTTTGGTTTTGTGTGGTGTGTAGTTTAGTGTTTTTTTTGTTTTGTGTAGTGTGTTGTAGTTCGTTGTGTGTAGTGTTTATGTACAGTGTGTAGTGTTTTTTTATATAATGAATTATTGATATAATTTAATTTTACCAAATTTTATATGGTTTAATGAACATTTTCTTTATTGCACATTTTAATACCCATTCAATTAGTATATATTCAGTTATTATAATATACATAGGTAATCTATAAGTAACGTATAATTTGGAAACGTCCACTTTATTTTGTATATTTTTGCAAAAACTGATTAGATTTATTAGTCCAAGAGCGAGTGAAGCGTGCTTGGGAGCATAGGGCACTCCGACACGGATTGGTTAGGTTCGAAAGGGAGCTGAGTTTGCTCGTTTTGCTTGCTTACTTCAGCTCCCGTCATCTCCTTCACGTTCCGTACTTTAGACCCTGCAGACAAAAATAAGAGCCCCGCGCAGTGGGGTTCCGTCAATTTTGTTGCTGAAATAGTAATCGTACTTACCTACCATACTGAAAGAACGTTATTTAAAAAGAGCATTATACGAATTGAAAACTAAATGAAATGAACGTTATACTAAATGTTATTAGAGAAAATGAAGATTATATGAAATATAACATTAGATCACATGAAATAAGGTTATTTGTTATTAACGCATATGAAAATAATATCATGTGAACGGTATTTCTGGTGATATTATACTATCTGTTAGTATGTCATATATTACACACCCCTTAAATATAACATAATATTGAAATATAATTATATTTAAGTCATGCATAATATGTGGGTATCTGGCGAAATGTGGATGTACCTACCACTGCCTAACCCTTCAAATATAGGATAATTCCTGAAATAATATAGGAGTGATGTTATGTTAGGCAGTAAGGTTATATTACGAGTTGGAAACTTTATTGTTTTTAACCGACTTACCAAAAAGGAGGAGGTTCTATGTTCGACTTCTTATATGTTTTTTTTTTTTTTTTTTATGTATGTTCACCGATATCTCCGCCAATTGTGGACTGATTTTGAAAATTCTTTTTTTGTTTGAAAGAACATGTTCCGAAATTGGTCCCATTTTAATTTGTTGAAGATCTGATGAAGAACTTCGGAGATATACAACAGAACTCTTCAATAAATAACAGCAAATCATTCGGGATTGCTTCAATCGCATGTCTGTTTATTGTTTATACCATTTCATAACATAACATCACGCCAGTATACTAAAAGGGGTACGCAGAACTCTAATTTCACCGGTTATGTTCAAGTTTCATGTTTTTCGGGTAATCTGTTCTGGCGTAATAGGTACTTACTAAACAACTTGCCTATTAGGTAGGTAAAACTAAAAAGGGAAAAATAAAAAACTTTTTTGCAAAAAAATATTACCGACTTCCAAATGAAAAACTACAAAGTGAAAAATAACTTTATTTTTGGAAGTCGATGTCCATATCGCAAATAATTGGTATCTACGAAAGACACCGACTTCCAAAAATAAAGTTATTTTTCACTTTGTAGTTTTTCATTTGGAAGTCGGTAGTATTTTTTTTGCAAAAAAGATTTTTATTTGAAACTGTTTTGTGGAATAGAATGTTATCAAACAAAACAGTTTCACGATAGACTGACTAACTGTCAGACAACGCACTGTCATGGCAAAATTAAAGGAATTAAGATACGTTCACTTGGGTATGAAATTACCATGACTTAACAGGGTGAAATGAAATATAGTTACTATAAGCACGGGCACAAAACGCAAACAAAGAAAATTCGGTTCAAATAAATTGCACTAGATGGCGTGATAAGCTTCGATTTGTTATTGAGTTTTGAGAAAGAAAGAAAAAAGGTTTTGTAAAACATTTTGGTACAATGAAACTGTAAAAATATATGTTATGATCAGTAACGAAAAACGCTAGTTACGTCGGCACGATTTCTTTGTATGGGATGAGGCATCTGTTTGCTAGTATTATATTATCTGTGCTATAAGCAACCAAGTAGAGCCTTTTCAAATTCTAACCCTCTTACAAATAAACGCAGAATAAAGTTATACCAGGTATAAACCTATGAAAATTTATGTGTATACCTTAGTTATACATGGTATAACTTTATTCCGCGTTTAATAGTAAGAGGGTTAAAGTATAACACTAAAAAGACAAAAAGCTAATATTCTTAGAGGATAGCACGTGGCCGTATGGCGACGTGCAGTTGTTTACACAACAATACATTATAACAGTAGATAGTTAGCAATCTTTATGGCAAGGAAGAGAGGGGTAAGCACATTTACAGATCACTTTTGAACGAAGAATAATAATAATTTGTTTACAAAGAGTTGTGATATCTCACCAAAAACATAAATGTGAAAAGTTTAAAAACTGAACCTGACTACAGATTTTATTTTTGCCAATTTAACTTGGGCCATAATAACGAATGATTCACACCATATAAAACAAAATCGAATCAATAGTTTAGGTGCTACGGAGAAACATAGGTACGTAAATACATACATACATAGACTGCGAAGATCATAAACCTTCCTTTTGGGTTCGCCGTAGTCGTGTACAAACGACCAAAGTACATAATTGTCAATACACATAAGAACATCAGCGTTCAAAGTTTCCCAGCTGGGACATTGGCTTCCTGTAGGTACACACTATTTCAAAAAAATATTCACCAGTTCTACCGTAGCACATTAAAGCAGCTGATAAGATATTAGGCCGGTCATATCCGATATCCGATAAAATATATACGAGAGTAAATCAGCCGTGACATACCATCGATATCGAGCCTTCGTGTAGCGCAACTTAATAACCTATGAATTAATCTATGCATAGATTTTGTTTAAATATTTACCTAAATGGCATTTTCTGCCGGCTTTTCATAGTAAAAGAAACGTAGTGCTTATTTTAGTCTCGAAAGCAGAATAGATAATTGTGTAGTAGGTCACCAGTTCTATAGGTAGATAGCCCAAAGCCGTATTGCCAAAGCTACATTATTTGATTTTATTAAATTGGCAACACTTAATTTCTCCAATGTCCAATGCTAACGAAGGATTTTTAAGGAGCGTTTTAAACCCATAGCATTGTATTATATTTCAATTAAATCATTTACAGGCAATATTGAATAAAGTAGATGACTAAAAAGATCTATTTAGTCCGCCAGTTAGATTACCTAAAAATATTGGACAAGTATTTCTCTTTGGCCACATAAACACAAAAAGATACGACGACACAGTGCGTTTAAATATCGTGTGACGTCACGGTGTGCTACACTTTATACTGACAAAGTGACGTCACAAGCCACTCCTGAACTTTGATGCGCTTTATCTTTATCAATTGATATTTATTTGTTAAAGCAAAAAATACCGGTCCTATATTATTTGATGATCACACTGACGGACTAAATAAAATTATCATTTTTAGGGTTCCGTACCCAAAGGGTAAAAACGGGACCCTATTACTGAGACTCCGCGGTCCGTCTGTCTGTCTGTCTGTCTGTCACCAGGCTGTATCTCATGAACCGTGATAGCTAGACAGTTGAAATTTTCACAGGTGATGTATATCTGTTGCCGCTACAACAACAAATACTAAAAACAAAATAAAATAAATATTTAAGGGGGGCTCCCATACAACAAACGTGATTTTTTTGCCGTTTTTCACGAAAATGGTACGGAACCCTTCGTGCGCGAGTCCGACTCGCACTTGGCCGGTTTTTCTACCCAGACAACATCGCTATTGCCAAAGAGTCGTTCAATCAGAAAAATGGTTCTAGTTGTACGTTCCAAAGCGTAAATATCTATGGATAAGAAGAACGTGCAAATAAATCCATATAAAGAACATAGGTTTCTGTCAAAATTGGCCTAGGTATATCTAATAAGTATTTTCTCAGTAGATATTTGCGTTATTTCATAGTAAGGCTTATGAAAACAGTAACACTGAATTCAACCGCCAAAAGCAAACTAGAAAGCTTATTTCTAAAACGAACACTTTTACCAAACACATAATTTTCACCACAAGCACGACAAAATTCGGGAAACTCAAATTGGAGCGCAATTTCACGGGCTTTAGCTTTTACATACCAAGCGCGCTATCAGTGGTTATTTCAGATATACTCTTAACAACACAAATGATAAGTGGTCATTAGTACAAACAGGACGCTGGAAAGTTTCGACACCGCCCAAATCCAGGTGTATGGAGAGATTAGCGTGAATCTGCTGGATTAAATTCTTACCGTCATTAGGTATTGTGGTTTAAGAGTTACATAACCACCTATTGCCTACATCAACCTTAAATGCCATCTTTAATAGCCCCCTAACACGTACGGCAAGGCTATACCAGGCCCCTCAGAAAGTATTGCGAAAAAAAGTTTTTATATATGGGAGACTGGCCAGTTATAATGTTTTTCGAAAATATGATTATTTATAAGTAAAAATAAGTAAGTTCCAATTTCAAAATTTCCCTCCACATTTTTTGCGAGTTAATTCAAAGTATTGTGTCTCACTGAAATATGGATCTGCGCCGGGAACATTTTAGAGCTATGATTTTATACGATTTCAAGTGTCGCCTGAAACCGGATGAATCGTACGATAGACTTCAAATGGCATTCATGGATGAAGGCCCTTCCAAGGCAACCGTGTATCGTTGGTATAACGAATTCAAGCGCGGTCGACCAACTTTGGGGGATGACGAAAGAAGCGGTCGCCCTTTGACGGCTGTTACCGAAGAAAACGTGCTAGCAGTGAAAAATTTAATCCAAGACAATAGGCGAATTACATATCAGGAGATTCAACACATATTGAAGATTGGATCGGGAAGCGTTCACGAGATTCTACACAGCCATCTTCGCGTGAGGAGGATAGTATCACGCTGGGTGCCGCACAACCTCACCGATGCTCAGAAGCAGGCCCGGGTGGAATGGTGCCGTGATATGCTTAACAAATTTGAAGCAGGCTCGTCTCGGCGTGTTTACGACATCGTTAAAGGTGATGAGTCCTGGATTTATCAATACGACCCAGAAACCAAGCACCAGTCGACTGTTTGGGTGTTTCAAAATGAGCCAACGCCTACCAAAGTGAAGCGATCTAGAAGCGGGGGTAAGATTTTGATCGCTAGCTTTTTTAATTTGACTGGCCACTTGGTATCAATTCCCTTACGGGATCAAAGAAGCATTAATGCCGAATGGTATACTACCAAATGTTTGCCAGAAGTTTTCTCTGTTATAAGCAACAAGCGACCAAACACAGGGCTCCGCGGGCTACTGCTCCACCACGACAATGCACCTGCGCACACCGCACTCAAAACGAGGGACTTCCTGGACAGCACGCCAGTCAAACTCCTGGGTCACCCTCCTTACAGCCCTGATCTAGCACCGTGTGACTTCTTTTTATTCCCAAAAATAAAAAATCTGCTCAAAGGGATACAATTTTCGTCGCCGGAAGATGCGCTGGCTGCGTTCGAGCAGGCTGTAAACGAGGTGTCTGCGGCGGACTGGAAAAAGTGTTTTGAAAACTGGTTTAGGCGCATGAATCTTTGTATAGAGGCTGGTGGAAAGTACTTTGAAAAGATTTAATAAAAATATATGTACGTATAGAACAATTTTTTTTAGTTTCGCAAAACTTTCTGAGTGTCCCACGTATAATGAAAGGGCCCACATGACGGATTACCCTATCAAAGTATTCTCTATGACTTTCGCTTCATACACACGGTCCCTGTATAAACAGTGCGAACAATGTACGTCTACACAATTTGTTTTGTTTTTGTAGTGTTGTGGATTTAGGTCTAATGGAAACACTTTTAATTTTTCTCTAATATTCATTATGGCAATGTTATGCATACCTGTTTTTTTTGTTTTTTTTTATTATCGGTACGCTCGCGTTTGACCACTACCTCACCTGATGGTAAGCGATGATGTAGCCTACGGCCTACCTAGGGTCTTGCCTAGAAGTAACTTATTCACTCTTGACTTAAAGACCCCAAGGTTGTAGCTATCAGGAAACAAAGACTCCGGAAGGGAATTCCACTCCTTAGCTGTGCGCACACAACACGTGTCCCGACGAGGCAACACGTCTCGGCTGACTCTATCGAGCGGCTTGTAGTTCAGGGTAGAGTGGAAGGAACGAGAGCGCGCGGCAGGTCGCCCATGCGATGGACCGACCAGATTAAGTCTGCAGTGGGTGGCCCATTGCATGGGTGCACACGAATAACAGCCGATAAAGAGGGTTGGCGTCGCATCATTGGGCAAGTTATGGCAACCCGAAGTCTCACGGCAACATGATGACCACGACCGCTCTGCCAAGAGTGTACCGACGAAGAAGAAGAAGAAGCTGTGCGCACAATGAAAGTATTAGCAAAACGCTTTGTGCGTATGGGTGGGATGTCCACCATATGAACCGATGGCGCATGGCCGTACGTCTTGTAGTCCGATGATGGAAAGGGCTAGGCGGAATCAAATTGTGCAGTTCCGTCGCACACTCTACGAAATGTAACCGATAAAAAACCGACAGGCTGGCAACTCGGCGTCGATGTTCGAGGCTCTGGAGCTTTGACGCGACCCGTGCATCGTTGCCAATAAGCCTCTTGGCCCGTCTGTCAATCGACTCAAGTGCATCAAGCTGATATTTGGCAGATCCGTCCCAGAGGTGAGAGCCCATACTCCATGCCCGACCGAACTTGCGCTTTATACAAGTTGAGCAGCTGTTCAGGTATGAAGTACCGTCTCACCTTTGCAAGAATACCCAACTTTTTTGCAGCCAACTGAGCTTTCGCTTTCGCGACTCCGGCGTTGATATCTAACTGACCGGACGAGCAGCCATCGATAACCACTCGGATGGATCGATCCCTGAGGAAGTCCGCAATCCAATTACAGAGACCACTGGGCAGTCCGAAGGTAGGAAGCTTAACAATGAGGATTTCGTGCCAGACCCTGTCGAAAGCCTTCGAGATGTCGAGGGAGACGGCTAGCGCTTCCCCGTGTTTCTCGATGGCCTTACTCCAGATGTGAATGGCATACGCTAGAAGATCCCCAGTGGACCGATTTCGGCGGAAGCCGTATTGGCGGTCACTGAGAATATCGTTCGCTTCTAGGTATGCCAGGAGCTTGCCGTTGAGCACACGTTCCATACTCTTACTCTTACTCTCTCTGTTATTTGCATAGTAACTGATTGCCAATTTTTAGATGTTATTTTCGTTGAATTGTTGGTGACAGTGCTATTTGTGTGATCTGTGTGGTTTATTTGCTATTATAAATAAATAACAGATAAAAGTTCCACTACAGAAATAATAGTGAAAAAAATAGGAATAATTTACAGTCTTCATAATAGCTACAAGAGTAGAAGGCCGAAAAAATGATGAATGGTCTTGTGAAAGATTATATGGCTGCCTACTGAGATGACTGCTTATAGAGTAGTATGGAAGAACCGCCGATCCCAATTAAATGAGGTTAAAGGCTAGACAACAATAATGAATTAATTTTCCGGCTATCTCTATCAATCAACAAAATAATAGAGAATTCTATACTCACATTTAGCATGTCTTTAAATTACGAAGATATGTTCAGTCGTATAAGCCAAGCTCTTTCAATAAACACAACCATTTATTAGAAGCGTTTTTAGTGGAATAATCACGTAAAACAGATACAATTTCCAAAATATTACCACTTAATGGGATTAGAACTTAGAAACGTCAAATATCACAAACGTTGAAGGTCTGTTTTCATACCTCACACTCATACAATCTCACGCTATTAACATAATGTTGTACGCTCAAACATTTGAATAAGTTTATTACCAACCTGAACATTTAAATTAGTAATTTCTATGAGGAAAAATATAAAATTCTAGTGAAAATTATACTAATTTCTGGCCTTATCTTCTGTGTGCCGAAAACCCTTAAAAACCAATAACAAAAGCCAAACAAAACGGCTGAAACGGGCTTAGTAATGTAAGGAAAACAACATTGGGATCGTGAAAGGTCTGTGGAGGCACTTCCCTGTATACGCAAGGTTATACAAAATTAAAGTGACCGCATCGGTCGGTACATAATGGTAATTAAGTTTGAACGAGGTATAAACCGAACTGTTTTTATTAAGTGCTTTTATATACCTAAATCTTTTATGTTTTTCGTGTCATCAGCCTGACCTTTTTTCGGACAAGGAATAAGCCATTTGAACTGGCACTGCTGTCAGCATTTTTGGTTACAATTACCGTTAAAAGCAATGTAGATGAATTATTTGACACATCAGATCCATCTCTGTAAGAGTATGGAGCGTATACTTAACACGAAGTTCTTGGCATACCTAGAAACAAATACGGCTTCTGTCGAAATCGGTCAACTGAAGATCTTCTAGCATATGCCATTCACATATGGAGTGAGGCCATCGAGACGCACGGGCGAGCGCTTGCCGTCTCCCTCGACATCTCAAAGACTTTTGATAGGATCAGGCACGAAAGCCCAGCGAGAGCCTTATTGGTAAGCTTTCTTCATTCGGTCTGCCCGGTGGTCTATGTGATAGGATTGCAGACTGTCTGAGAGATCGGTCACTTTTACAATTGGGCACATAGTACTCAAACACACGTGCTGTGCAGTTATATAATACTAAAAGATATTGAATTTATATAATACAAATATATTGATCCAGTCTTCAGCAGGTCCAACAATACTTTAAAACAATAATGTTCTGCATATCACTTGTTTTTGCGCGCTAGTGGTTGTTGAGCAGGACTAGCATTGAGCCAAGCATTTTATCAGTGATGTAATCCCCCAACTTATAATATGCCTACCTGCATATTGTGCGTTTTATACAAGTTCTAAATTTCGTCTCATTCAGTTCTAGAATGTGGGGAGGAATTTTATTGTAACATTTTGTACAGTACCCCATGAAAGATAAGGCTACTTTAGCCAGTCTGAAACCTGGTTGAACTAATTGGTGCCTATTTCTAGTAATGTAATTATGTCTGTCTCTGTTTCTACTAAAAAGATGTAAATTCTTTCTCACGTACATGATGTTTTCATAAATATATTGACAAGGAACCGTCATGATGTTAATGTCCTTGAACAGTTTCCTCAGAGAATCACGCCGGCGAAGATTGTATATCGCTCTGATGGCTCGTTTTTGCAGAATAAAGATTGTCTATTTATTAAAAAAAATAAAGATTTGTCATTAGCAAATAACACTATCTTTAGTTTGTTTTCCAATAAACGGGGTAAATCGTTTATGTATATTAAAAATAAGAAATGACCTAAAAATTGAGCCCTGGAATACCATATTCACGTTTAACCCCGACGAATTCACACCGTTTATTTAAACTAATTGTTATCTTTAATTCAAATAAGATTTAACCAAACTTAACGCTGATTGACCTAGCCCATAATGCCCAAGTATCAGAAGTAATGTTTCATGATTAACGCAATCAAACGCCTTCGACAGGTCGCAGAAGATACCTATGGCATCCTGCGACTCTGCCCACGATTAAATATGTGTTTTAATAGGGTGACACCAGCGTCAGTTGTACAACGACCTTTGGTGAAACCATACTGTTTATCATGCAAGATGTTATTCGTATTAAAATGAATTACATTTGATTTAGCATTTTTTTTTAAATACCTTACTGAAAACCGGCAACACGGACACTGGTCTATAATTATTTGTGCCTTTACTGTCTCCGGATTTAAAAAGTGGTCTAACTTTACTATATTTCATTAGACCTGGAGATACTCCTTGATCCACATACAAATTGAAAATTAAAGCTAAGTACGGCGCTTTAGTCTGAATAATGGTTGTACAAGCTGTGGTGGACATTCCCCACAGATCTTCAGTCGGTTTGATCTTGATTTGCTTAAAAGCTTTTATTACTGTTATGGGGTTTATATGTAAAAAGTTAAATACATTCGGGCAGGCTGAAACGTTCGCGTTTAATAATCCAAAAGCAAGCGAGGGCGATGAATTTAAGGTTTCAGTAGTTTTAATTGGTATGTTGGTAAAGAAATTTACAAATTCTTGCGCAACTTTTTTGTTGTCACTAATAAGTCCGTGTGTGGTCTTAAGCGTGTAATCAGTATTGTTTATTTTATTCCTGTTCGTTTCATTGTTTATAATTTTCCAAAACATCTTGATTTTATTTTCTGCAAATTTAAATTTATTGCTAATGTACAAGGCCTTAGCTGCCTTACATGTATTTAAAAAAAAAATGAGTAAGTAGCAACATACTTATTAAACGATTCAGTGTTAATACAAGACTTAAGGCCATATAGTTCGTAAAGTCTTTCCCCTTCTTTTTCTTAGTCCTGTAGTCGCCCAGTCACTGAATAAAAACTTAGGGCATATAGTTTTAGTTTTCTTCTTAAAAAAGTTGTTGAACTCTTTTTGAACCACTGAAAAGACTTCATCATACTAAATATTGCCATCATTCACTGTGAGGTCCTGATCGCTTAACTTACTGATTAAAGTGCGGTTAAATTTATTTAATTTACCGGATGATATTGGTCTGGATTGAATCTGCACTTGTTTTATTAGCATAATGGATTCAAAAGCCACCAGAAGCCCACTATGATCCGAAGGCAGATTATTTATAATGGCCTTGTCCAAGTAGTTGCAGCAACAAAAAACATTATCAATACATGTAGCAGAAGTCAGTATGGTTCCGGTTGGTTCCATAAACACATGTGACAAATTAAATGATTTAAAGAGATTTAATAAACTACTGCTATCTGAATTATCTTCTAGAATATTAATATTAAAGTCACCACAGACAATTACTAGTTTATTACCCATTGCAAGTTTTGCGAAAACATCTTCCATCACTGACTCGAATATAGAGTAGTTCTTCTAACTAGGGGGTCTGTAAACGCACACTATGACATGCTTATCCAGCTCAACACAGGACAGTTCAACTCTATGTTCAACTGATAGGTCTACTATATCTTTACGAGTTTTTGATTTAATACCCTACCAGTTATCGTCCCATCAGCTTGCTCAACTCCCTCGGAAAAGTCTATGAACGGCTTATTTATAAGCGGCTCAAAGACTTTGTCGAGCGAAAGAACCTTATCCCCCACGAGCAATTCGGTTTTCGTTCCAAACACTCTTGCGCCCAATAAGTTCACCGCATCGTTGAACACACTAGTGCTGGTTTCCAGCGTGGTCTGATGACGGGTGCCTTGTTCTTCGACATAGCGTAAGCGTTCGACAAAGTCTGGCATAATGGCTTAATTTATAAGCTATACAAACTCGGTGTGCCAGATCGTCTCGTACTCATCTTACGAGACTGGATGTCGGACCAAACTTTCTGCTATCGTGACGAGGGAGAACTCTCCTCCATTCATCCCACACGAGCCGGAGTCCCCCAAGGCTGCGTATTATCCCCTATAGCCTTCACGCTGTACACTAGCGATATTCCAAAAACCAAAGAGAGCCAGTTGGCACTATTCGCTGACGACACGGCCCTCTATTACACTGGCCTAAGACCCAATGCCATCGCCCTGAAACTCCAGAGAGCCGCCAACACATTGGCCAAGTGGTTCCGCCTCTGGAGAATAGAAGTCAATCCAGACAAAAGCCAGGCTGTCCTCTTCTCGAGGCCTGACCGTAAATATAATAATCGTTACAATAACCCCTGCCCCCCTAAACCCATCACCATGTACGGCAAGCCGATCCCCGGGGAGTGGCAAGCCAAATACCCTCGACAACCACCTCACTTTCGCCAATCAGTTTAAGGCGGTGCGCTCGCTAGCCACCTTCGCTATGGGCAGACTCCATGGGATGGTGAACGCAAGCAGCGGCTTGTCACTAAGGTGCAAGCTGCGCATTTCCACTGCGGTCATCCGTCCCATCATGACCTAAGCACGCGCTGTCTTCGCACACGCAAAGCCCCACCACATTCACGAGCTTCAGGTTATACGAAACCGATTCCTCCGTAAAATCACGGGAGCCCCCTGGTACGCTCGAAACCAGAAACTCCATGTCGATCTCAGAATCCCCACAATCCAGCAGTTTATGAAACGCATTACCAAGCGCTTTTTCGACTCTGCTGTCAATCATAGTAACCCCTTAATTCAAGCGGCCTGCCGCTATGAACCCTCCCAAATATCTAAAGTTCGCCGACCAAGGCTCACTCTCTACACCCCCGATGACGCAACTACCCTGTTCCAGTAGAGCAACCTAAAGACCAGCAAAATTCACAAAAACAGACCGCCTTCGTTCCGCCGAGGCCCGCCGCGACGTCCCCAACAAGATATACAAGCCAGCCCGCGAAACGCTGTGCCATAGTTAAATTCTAGCTAGTTAATTGGAGTTTCTTGTCCGTTCTTCTCCACGAAGGCTTTTTCCGAACGGATGGTAGAATCACTTTTACCAGATCCAGCCCTAGCTGAGCCGAGGTTCGACCCCACATGCAGTAGCCCTCAGCGAGGTCGCTTAGTTTTAGTTTTTTGTGCCTGGCTGGAGGCTATATAGCTTAGTCTCCACAGGGAAGCCCGGTTAAGCAATAGCCGGTCACTTTGGCCGAATTGCGAGATGCCAATAAGAAAAAAAAAAACATTTTTAATTAAACTATGTGAACCCCCACAAAACATAATATTTCTGTAAAAACAGCTACCCACAGTATAATTTTCATAATTGATTAGCATTGCATAATCTTTCAGCCAGTGCTCAGTGAAACACACAATTTCAAACATTGTTTTTTCTAAAAACAGTTCGATTTACAATTCCTTCGAAGAAAAACCCTGAATATTCTGGTAGAATAATTTCAGAGAATTCTGCTCAGACCTTTTTTTCAAATTATTTTTTGTGAGCAAGAAGGTACCTTTTTGATGGTGGATATACTCGTAACTATTCCGTTATTGGTACCATCCCTTGTCCTATCAACTAGTTTAAAGAATAAATATTATGTGAAGCAGACATTCTTTCTTTAAAAACCGAAAAGATTTTTACTATTTTATTTTTGTTTAGATGCCCCAATGTCTGTTCTAAATAAACGTATTTCCATTAAGTCTTTCTTTATATTAAATTTTCTACCTCATTTCTCTTGACAGATATTAAAACGTTACAAAAAATATTTCATTACCGGTAAAATTATATCCGAAAGAACTAAATTACGCCTTAGAAATGCTCATTTACATAATTAATTGGGCCTTTAACGTTACAAAGGGAATACAATACGAACGTCTACGTTATCTACATTCCTATAGTTTCAGATTGGTTCTTCATCAAAGACGGAATTTGAAAAGAATTTGAATGTGTGTAATTTTGGAACCAAGAAGTTTTTAAATTCGAGATGGATAGAGCACTCTAGGTGGACAGTTTTCTGTTGAAGTATGTCAAATTGGCATCAATCTAAGAGTTTGGCTACACGCACAATCTCAGTACATACTCATGGAGCAAGTCTCATCAAACAAAGTTGTTCTCCATACATGTTCCACGTTGCGTCTACACGTAAAAAGCTTGATCGAAGAATATGTTTAAAGTGCATTGAAACTCTTCGAGCGATAGACGATTCGTTATTGCGTTTGATGGGCATCAAACGTTCATAAGCTGCGTTCCTTTTACCGTTATCAGGTATCACTATGTTCTTTTAATGTAGTTTTCCACAAGCACTCTTTCCCTCGATACATATTTATAAATTGTTTCACAAAATCACGTGAAAATGATCGAAATTCCGACATTTTAGCTGCGCAACAGAACCTCGTCATAAGAATATCAATCAGACTTACATGCTTGACGTCGCGGCAACAAGTACAAACATATTTGCTTCGAACATCGAGCAAGAATTACGGACGATTGAATCTTGTTCGAATCGAACATTTTAACTGGCTTCGAGCATTTGTCTTGAGACTTGCATGGTACATACGTTCGTACTTGTAAAGTTCGAGCAAATTTATCGAGCATATACGTACATGTGTACCCACCATTAGATACAATTTTTGCACAAACTGTTTGCGCATGCTAGATTGAGCGTGTAGGCATTCCCTAAACTAATATTTTTGAGAGGTAAATTTGTTCGTTTTTGGAAGATCTTTGGAAGTACTTACTAGAAAGATACATCTACTACGATTAGGACACTCGGCGAGAGTAGATACATCATCTTCTATCGCCGAATGTCATAAGCTTTCAGAGAAATTTACGGTTCTTGTAAAATAGGTCAACCGGAGCGAATCCGCGGAAATAAGCTAGTGATGTTATTACTTAATTGTGTTAAGATACGCCGCGGCGGGGGTTCCATAGTTAACACCACTTATTCGACCATCAATCGTAACTAATCCAATAACGAATAAGTCAAGGTCGGAATACCAGGCCCCTCAGAAAGTATTGCGAAAAAAGGTTTTTATATATGGGAGACTGGCCAGTTATAATGTTTTTCGAAAATATGATTATTTATAAGTAAAAATAAGTAAGTTCCAATTTCAAAATTTCCCTCCACATTTTTTGCGAGTTAATTCAAAGTATTGTGTCTCACTGAAATATGGATCTGCGCCGGGAACATTTTAGAGCTATGATTTTATACGATTTCAAGTGTCGCCTGAAACCGGATGAATCGTACGATAGACTTCAAATGGCATTCATGGATGAAGGCCCTTCCAAGGCAACCGTGTATCGTTGGTATAACGAATTCAAGCGCGGTCGACCAACTTTGGGGGATGACGAAAGAAGCGGTCGCCCTTTGACGGCTGTTACCGAAGAAAACGTGCTAGCAGTGAAAAATTTAATCCAAGACAATAGGCGAATTACATATCAGGAGATTCAACACATATTGAAGATTGGATCGGGAAGCGTTCACGAGATTCTACACAGCCATCTTCGCGTGAGGAGGATAGTATCACGCTGGGTGCCGCACAACCTCACCGATGCTCAGAAGCAGGCCCGGGTGGAATGGTGCCGTGATATGCTTAACAAATTTGAAGCAGGCTCGTCTCGGCGTGTTTACGACATCGTTACAGGTGATGAGTCCTGGATTTATCAATACGACCCAGAAACCAAGCGCCAGTCGACTGTTTGGGTGTTTCAAAATGAGCCAACGCCTACCAAAGTGAAGCGATCTAGAAGCGGGGGTAAGATTTTGATCGCTAGCTTTTTTAATTTGACTGGCCACTTGGTATCAATTCCCTTACGGGATCAAAGAAGCATTAATGCCGAATGGTATACTACCAAATGTTTGCCAGAAGTTTTCTCTGTTATAAGCAACAAGCGACCAAACACAGGGCTCCGCGGGCTACTGCTCCACCACGACAATGCACCTGCGCACACCGCACTCAAAACGAGGGACTTCCTGGACAGCACGCCAGTCAAACTCCTGGGTCACCCTCCTTACAGCCCTGATCTAGCACCGTGTGACTTCTTTTTATTCCCAAAAATAAAAAATCAGCTCAAAGGGATACAATTTTCGTCGCCGGAAGATGCGCTGGCTGCGTTCGAGCAGGCTGTAAACGAGGTGTCTGCGGCGGACTGGAAAAAGTGTTTTGAAAACTGGTTTAGGCGCATGAATCTTTGTATAGAGGCTGGTGGAAAGTACTTTGAAAAGATTTAATAAAAATATATGTACGTATAGAACAATTTTTTTTAGTTTCGCAAAACTTTCTGAGTGTCCCACGTATATCTTTTCATTTATTATTTAACGCTTGTTGTTATCCACCAATTGAGCTAATATGACTCTCCTAAACTCTAACTGCCGTGTTTACGTTCAACTTTTTTCCATAATTCAACTCAATACCCTGCTATAAAAACGTGCGTTCGTAAGTTCTAGAAGCCTATTCAGCCTACCATTTCTTTTCACAGTCTATTTGAATATCTGTTAGTGTTTCCTCATTGATCTAATTGTGTATTCCGTTGCCATCATGTATATCGGCGTAGCATTGAGTGGTTGTATTAGCATGACCGACGGTGTTGCAGCCACGGTCGTCCCGGCAGTCACCATAAACATGGCATTGTTAATTGTTATTTTCAGTTTCATTATTTTAAAATAAATTTTATATTCAGCCTCATTTTTTTTTCTATATGCTCACACTTGTGCACTATCTTAATTAAGTCTCCACTATCTCATGTAAACGAAGATGTGGTTGACGGTGAAACACGCTTGCCTAGAAATAACCTATTCACTCTTGAATTAAAGACCCTAAGGTTGTAGCTATCGGGAAACAGACTCCGGCAGGGAATACTAATCCTCAGCTGTACGCATAATAAAAGTGTTTAGAAAACGTTTTGTGCGTATGGTGGGATGTCCACCATGAAACGATGGCACTTCACCGTACGTCTTGTAGTCTGTTGATGAATAATCCTAACCCTGATGATAAACCCTAGACCAGATTTTATTGAAGCAATTCCATCTATTTAACAAAACGTAACTGGATAAACCGGATCCATAGGCAGTGTGAATTTTTTCGTCATGTTGTACAAAAATAACATCTAAAGCGGTGTCTCTTAAGTAGGTAGATAATGAAAGGCTGCACAAACTAATGTTGTATTTTATCAGCAACTGATAAGCCAACAAGTGACCGATCGGGCACATAATTGACATTGAAATCAATATGAACCTCGCTTTATTGGCATTTCACACCTCATTGCATCGCGTGTGGGTCTACGAGATAAAATACTTCTTTCCTATGTGTTTTACAGACAAAAAAACATGCTGTGTAGCTACGTGATCATCCGACTGCACAGCATGTTTTTTTTACTTGTTTACAGGTTTTTACAGTCGGGTTTTTGATTTTTAAATTAGTTTTTGATTTACAACTTTTTAGTTTTTTTTTTTCGAATTGCTTTTAAACGTAAATATAAGTGGTAGGAATATATTTTTGTAATTACCTCTTAAAACACTATTTTGATAAGCCACTCGATGGATTATATGTAAAAAAAAATTGCACACAATATGGCGCACAAAATCCACCATGTTTGTTTTTTTTTAACTTCACCTATCTAAGAAAATTTGGGCGTAACTATACGAATTCTTTATTATATATTTTCACTTTTTTGTTGTGTTACATAATTCGCGAGTCTATTAAGGTACCTATAATGCCCTCCGTCCACTTGGATCCCATTGCACAAGGTTATGCCTAGATTACCCAATTAACATCAAACTTGAACATAACCGCTGAAATGAGAGAGTACTGGGGTGAACTGTACACATCTGCGGACCCCTTTAGAGCGTACCGGCGCGGCGTGACATAATGTAATAAAATGGCGTAAACAATAAACAGACATGCTATTGCAGCAATAACGAGAGTTTTGCCGTTGTTTATTGAAGAGTTCTGTGTATAATCTCCGAAGTTCTTCATAAGATATTCACCAAATAAATTGGACCGCATGAGAAGCATCAGCTTATAAATAAAAAAAGATTCATCAAAATCGGTTCACGTATCTAGTAAAAAGTTCTGAGACAACGCACATAAATCAAATAACGACACTTAGTAAAAATATGGGGATGTATTTGTCCAGTAGTATGAGTCAAACAACGATACTAAGAAAAAAAAAGACAATCCTAGAAGATGTGTATTTGTTAATTCACCTACACGTGTATCATCTTCAGTTCTTAGAGGAAACACGAGTCACATAGTAGCCTCGTACTGAATCCCAATATCAGACAGGAACCCAGTTTAAGAGAGATCGATAAGATACAATACAAAAGACAATATAAAATATAAAAAAGTAGCGCCCGCTCGTAAGAAAAAACCCCTCCTTTGACAAGCGTCTATAATAAAGGTACCTACGTTGAGGTCAAGTTCAAGGTAACCTCTCAAAAACCACTTTTTGTTTTTACATTATAACCAGAGTTCATTTAATTCATTTCAAACTGTGGCTACGTGTTAATACCTCAAATACAGAATCAGAATCAGAAATCATTTATTTGCAAAGAATGTAGGTAACAAAACATAGTTTTGATGGTGTGAAAAAGAAAACACAATTGGATCCAGTACATTCTACCGTATGGCATGCAACATTAAGCACTATAAAATCTAAATCTATATTAATCAAAAATGTCAGGTGATCAGTTTCTAATTTAATAATATTCTAAAAAGTCAAATTCAATCAAACAAAAATTGCAAGGTACTCAGTTTCTAATGTCTTAATCTTAAAAGATACAACCAAACTGTTTTAATTTTCGTTTAATCCAATTAAATATAATCTTAAGTAAAATGTTTTAGGCTTTAGGTACTTCAGATTTCAACAAGTTTTAGCTCTCACAATGTTTGAACATTTCAAAATAAACTTTCAGGCTACGAGATATGTTAAAGTAGCAGCTTATAATAATATTATTATAACATTTTCAACAAAATCCTGAAGTCTACATAAGTGAATCATTTGGCGTTGATTTATAACCTAATGACGTAAGTATTAAAACTAAATTTTATCGGAATTTCTTGTTAAATAAGAAGTTTTCCTGATAGTGCTAAATTCAGCAGTATTGTCACCAACGATATGGTGCTCCTATTCAAATTCCTTAAGGTTACACTAGTCGAAAATTCTTTCATACAAACGTAGTCTAGCGATTACTCCACTGTTTGATGATAAACGTTCAAAATTTAAAAATTATATCAATTTGTCTCATAATTTCTAGCCCAGTATGGACACAAAAAATATATTTGAAAGTTATGACCGTCGAAAGTGCCATGTTTCAACACAATTTTAACGCATCTTTAGGCGGAAATTAATACCATTAGAAGAAGGAAAATTGTAAAACGGCTTCCATACAGGGATAGATTAGTAATTCAACAATGCAAATAATTTTATTTTGAAAATATACATTTAGTCGTTTTTTCATGATATCTAGACTCCCGAAGGTCTGTTTATAAAATTTCGCGCGCTCGTTTTCGTCCTAAATCATCATCCATTTCGATACAAATTTGCAAAAGTGCTAATTCATTTATATTAGTCAAATTTGTACACTAAGCCTCTGTTGACAGCGCAATTTCGGGCATTTTTTGAGGGTTCTAGTGCTTCTAAAGTAAAGGAAAACATAAGGGAATAGTATATATCTTTCATTTTCAGTTTATGGAATATCTTTTAAATTGGTCCATAACTGGAGGAGGAAATAGGCGAGATCCAAACCACGAGTTATGACGTTTTACTAAGAAAATTTAGTCGGCGCTCTCTGCCCATATTTCCTCTTAAGATGATGAAACAAAAATATCTAATTGTCATAGTAACAAATACTAAATACCTCAGTAAGATGTCGAGTAATCATTAACAATTCGACACGTTACTCATCGCGGAGCAGTCTTTCATTACATTCTTATTAGTCAGACGTTTCGCAAATAACTAGTCTTAATTGTACAAACTACAAACAGCCAGTTAAGAATAGTAACGAGAAATAATTTTAGGATTCAACAGCACATCGAAAACATTATTGAATGACCTAAAATAAACCTTGATAGGTCGTTGACATTACTTACAAATGTTTGAGGCTTTTGAATGCTTATTTAATGTCAAAGGAGGGACAAAAAATGAAGTGTCAATTGACAAAAGATGTAATGATTCTTCCAATTGTACCTTACTGTTGGTGTGTATAATGGAATGACTGAACATTTGTATGCTCTTACAAGTGTCCCCTTACTAAACAAAAGTAAAATTATAGTTATACCTACTTACAGAACCCAAACACGCCGCAGTGTCTTGAATAGCCTCAGCCGGATTTTATGTTACACTTATATGCATTTCATCGCTGCTATTAACAAAATGTTCGCTGTTAATAACTTTGAACGAAACAAAATTATTTTTTTGACGTCACACAAAAGTTGCACTGCGCACTGATTGAGAAGATAAATTCTTCTTTGAAAATTGACCGAGTTTGACGTAGCTAGGTCGGCCCTGAGATCCTGAATAAGAGATGTTGTGTAGTTCAGATGCTAATACGATACATAATCATAAATCTTGCGACCCCTGAATTAGCAATTCTGCGGCTAAACGAACCGTTCTATCGAGTGTTATTAGCATACATTGTTGTGTGTCTTAAAATAAACATACAAAATTAACTCCATGTTTTATTGTGAGCTGTGGAAACCCAACCTTAGTAGGTATAGACATTCAAATGAAGATATCTAGATTTTTCAGGGAAAAAATATTTTTTCTGCGTTGAACTCATTGAACCCAGAACTGTTTAATAAATTACACAGATTTGGGTTAAATATCAAACAACTCAAGGTAAGGTATAATTTTTATTTAGTTTCACATAGATAGAAAACTTAATATTGTATTTCGAAAAACAGACATATCATTCTAAGATCTATCTGATCTTTTGTTGAGCTAAAAAAGGAATGAGGTGATTTGCATTATTTTTTCCTCTAAGTCAACATTGATCCGACATATTTGACAAAAATGAAAACTGTCAGATTTTCGCGACATGCAGAAAATGTTTAAAAGAAACCTAGAAAATTGTCTACAGTCACCTGTCACTTAACGGTTGGTTTTATTAGTAGAATTTATAAGCTACACGGCATGTACCAACGTAAGAAAAACAAACAACATGAATCTTGATCATATGCATGTGCCAGTAGTAGGTAATTACACGTGTTTATAATCCAGTTGTTTAATCATACTTCACAAACAAGAGTAACGAGACAAAACAAAATGATTTCTCTTCAATTTGCTTTTCTTGGGCTTTCCCACTTCAATATTCATTATTTAGAATAGTGTTTATTTCAGCATCCACAAGAAAGGCTTTGCTTGTATCTGCGCCATTGCATATTGGCATGAATGATTTCAATCAGTTCTTTGATTGTTTTTAATCAATGAAGACGTATTGTCGCGCTATCAATTAACATATAGTTCAATAGAAATAATGATTAGTATCTATGTCTTGTCTACATTTATCAGCGTGAATTAGTCTTAGTATTTCAATCAATCACTTATCTTCTTTTGATGCTAGAATCTTCTCAAGAACTGCCCGAGTATCCAACGCACCTGGTAGTACCATTGATACTGCAGATGTCGATAGGTAGAGGTGTGACAACTAACCATCAAGTTGGTGGCTAGTGGTTGGTGGTAGAGTCGTGTTTATAATGACACAAATCAATTAAACATGATCATACTTACAGTATTTCTAAGAAACTTCCGAATCACAGTTGTTAGCAAGTTCTTACCTTACAACTTCTGCAACTAACAAGTTTTAAAGTCGAATTTGGAGGATGATATATACTTGTTTCAGCTGAAATTAAGTTTCAATTTAGTTTCGTAGAACATTTGACACCGAAGATCGCGCACAAGGATTTTCGCTTGATTTGCGTTGAGTAACCCGCCCTTGTTTTGATTATCGTCGAAAGTTCTTGTTAGTAGACCAAGACCTAACCTTTGCAAAAGCTTTATAAATATTGGACATTAGGCTGATAGGTCTGTAGTTGTTTATTTCGCTCTAGTCGCCCTTTCTGTGTAGTAGTGTTATCGTAGTATTCGTCCGCTGAGTTGGGTTTCGGTCTGTTATACATCGTTAAAAATTTGTTTCAGTATATTTTTTATCATTTTTATTCTGTTTTTAGTATTTGTTGTTATAGCGGCAACAGATATACATCACCTGTGAAAATTTTAAATGCCTAGCTATCACGGTTCATGAGATACAGCCTGGTGACAGACCAGACGGACGGACGGACAGACAGACGGACCGCGGAGTCTTAGTAATAGATTCCCGTTTTTAACCTTTGGGTACGGAACCCTAAAAATAGAGGTTTCTCCTTACTATCCCCAGAGCGCGCTTGTCCAAATTCAATACAAATTAACGTTTACGTTGACGCAATTGAGCGTGAGTAAAAACTCGCACTATAGTTCTATCCACACCACACATATCAGGGGCATGCCCGGGACGTGACAGGGCCGGGCCATTGAAGCTCCTTCACTGGCACGTGCACGGACGTGTGTGAACGAGTTCATATAAAATGTACGCCCCGATATATTTTTGAGCCCCTGACGGGGCACGGCCCTGATATGTGTGGACAGGCCTTTGATGTCCATTTTTTTTGAAAAAAAGAGGTTTCAGAACAATCACCAGACGGCGCTTATCCAGTTTCAATACAAATTGATGTTAACGTTAACACGAATGAGCGTGAGTAGACTTACACTAAGACCACTTGTACCTAGACTTGTTTTTCTATCCTTAACACAAACGGTTAAATAAAAGTAACACACAGCTTCACAGTAAACGTTGACAAACAGAAGGCTACGTTTAAACAAGGATTAACAACATAGCGCCTGAGGCACTTGCTAAAAGCCACGCACTCGGTTAGGTCAGCAAAAAGCTATTACCCGACACAAGCAGCTCAAGGACCTTAAAGAAAATTATGTTGTCTTAGAATACAATGGCAAGCGTGGACTGGAAAAGGAGGAAACAAACCACTAGGCTGTTTATTAAAAGATTTTTTTGTCTTTATATTTTCTTTTCTTTTTATGGTACTAACCAACAATGTGTATTAAAGACAGGAAAATTATGTTATGAATAAAGCTTTATGAGTAATTTCGACGACTAATTAAGTTCCATCTGGAGCCGTGCTAATTTGAGTTTTTATGAACATTGGACACTGCTATATTACATTCTTTTAAATTTTTCATGGTGTTATGACTGTAACGAGAACAGTCGTGGCTTAGTGGTATCGGCCGCGATTTACGGGTCGTGGGTTCGAATTCAGCAGGCGCTTAATTTGTGTCAATTATTTCATCACTACTGCTCTCAAAACGGTGAAGGAACGAAGAAACCGACTTGACCTAAAACCAAAAATTCGAAAACATGACGCATAGGGCCCGCGTGGTGGATTACGGCCCATTCCCTCTCATAGAGAGGCCTGTGTCCCAGCAGTAGCCACATAGGCTGATCTATTATATTTATTTAGGTTCGCCGTTCCGTCACGTTATTTATCCTCTCTTCTACGCAGCATAGCTTTCTTTTGTTTTGATGAGAATTAAGAAGTTGGTGGAATTCATCAGTTACCTATCCGTTTAATAATTCCATTGATCAGGCGGCGGCGTACTAATTGGCAACAATCGTACGAGCAAATGATGCGTTCTGGTCGCACGACGAGATTAAACACACACATTTCTTTAGTGTGTCCTATTTGAAGCTTGCATGTCATCGGGGGGCATAGGAACATATTTTCATCGTACGACGATGAACGCATCGTTTGCTCGTACGATCGTTTCATAGTGACATCTGTGAAATGGCTACAAAATTTGCAGATACATTTCAAATGGACACATGATATTTCAAAACGTTTTCAAAACTAAATTATTACTCTGCGCTGCGACATACTTCTAAAAGCGACTCATCGCAGCAGGTCATCCTAAGGTCTAGATTTCTGAGCTTTGGTTTCCAACGAGAAATATCTAAATTTGAAGAAATTTGTTGAATAAATGCATTCATGTTTTGGTTCAACATATTTATGTGAATCAGCATTTTCCTACTTAAAACATACAAAAAATAAACACACATTCTTTAATTCTTTTCTTTTCAATGATCACACTAATAAGTAATTACTAAGAATAATTTTCATTTTTATGTTTTCCCTCTTAATAAATTAAAAATACTACATAATTGGGTATTGTGTATGTTTCATTTAAGATTTCAAGAAGTATGTAATTGGTAGATCGCACAGGGTTTCGACAGTAAACAGTAGATCTTGGATTTAATCAAGTGGGCCACCCCTGATGTAGGATATCAAATTAAAGGGTTTTAAGAGTCGATTTCAAAAATATTTAATACTTATATTCTTAAATGAAAATAAAACTAAAAAAAAATACCTAACTAAAAAGTTATAAAATAAAAAAAACAAAACCCTCGACTGCTTAAGAAGCGAACTAAAAAGACGTACACAAGAAGAAAATTATGCTGTGCAGCCGGAGGATACGACTGGTTTTGGTCAGCCAGAAGAGCTTGACAAATGGGTACCCCACGAACTCAATGATCGCCAGCGCGAAATACGATTGGAGGCGTGCCTTGCACTGCTGAACAGGCAAACACACAAAGGAATTTTGAACTTTGAACCGCATTATTACTTGCGACGAAAAATGGTTTCTGTTTTACAATCGTAAGCGCATCGCATCGCACCTAATCAAATGCCTTAAACGAAAACTTACCTCTAGAAAAGTGATTTGTTCCGGTCGGATCCCCTCGATCTGATCCTCTGGGGGGTCAGTTTTTTTTTTGATGGTCATTGTTTAGTGGTGGTCACTAGGGCCGATGTGATTCATCACAGCTTCTTACCAAACGGGATGAGCAGATGCAGATGCTGCAATGATGGAGAAGCTCACACGTCTCCAACCAGCTTTGGTCAATCGCTCGTCTCCAGTGCTCCGGCACGACAACGTGTGACCTTATACTGCACAGCAGACGGTGTCCAAGTTACAAGAGCTGGAGTTGGAAGCTTTTTGTCATCCGCCATACTCACCAGACCTTGCGCTTTCATACTTCTACTTTTTCCAGAATTTGGATAACTTCTTGGCGGGAAAAATCAAACACCCGAGAGGCAGTGCTTTTTATTTGAAAGCTGGTTGATCAGATGAAGAACTTCGGAGATATACAACATAAATATTCAATAAACAAAGGGAAACCTCTTGGGATTGTTGCAATCGCATGTCTGCTCATTGTTTACGTCATTTCAGAACATAATATCACGGTACGTTCTAAATGAGTACGCAGACGTGTACAGCTCACCCTGGTACACTCTCATTTCACTGGTTATGTTCAAGTTTTATGTTATTCGTATAATCTATTCTCGCATAACTTTGTGCATTATAGGTGATTATATGTACCTTACTACAGAACTTGTTCATTATATACACCAACTAAAAAGTGAAAAACAAAAACTTTTTTACAAAAAAAATACAACCGCCTTCTGAAGTCGGTGTACCTGTTCTTTGTTGCTTCTACGTTTTTTGACACTGAATTCCAAAATTGAAGTTATTTTTCACTTTGTAGTGTTTTTTTTTGGAACTCTGTTGATTATTTTTGTAAAAAGATTTTTCTGTCTGCCCTTGTCCTATGTTACATGAGGACCTTGCATTTGGATTTGAATGTTTTCTTCTTCCATTGTTATTCGTCAGCTGTGAAATTTTAATTCATAGAACCCTTCTGTTTCTGCAGTCTCTCCCCATCATCCATTTATTTTCAAAATTGCCCAAAAGTCTGACAATTAACCATTTTATTTTCCAGATAGGGCCGCTAATTGATGTAAGATGGCAAATGGCTCCGATAAGTCGAGAAGATGCCAGAAAGATCGCTATACAAGTCACTCCACCCGATGGAGAAGAAGATGACGACGACGACTTCATAATACCGGCGCTGCGCATGCGACGGAAGCTCAGCACGCCGCTCAGCGCCATGCCTGATGGACTGCTTAGCTTACGAAGTAAGTCTCTTGATGTGTTGATACGTAGATGTAGAACAGAATGACATTTAATTAGACACAATGAAAATTAATCATTTAACTATGGGCTTATTCAATAACAAGGAAAATACAACTTTTCTCAACATTTTGTGGTGTTAGGTCATATTATTTGCGAGACACTTGTAAAGTGTTAAAAACAATAACAAAGTTCTGAAAATTATACAAACAAAGGTATGCTACCCGGTTTACATGACTTATATCACAGCTGAGAATGCTGAAATTAAAGACGGTGTTCTAATAATAACAGAAGCCAATTTCATTCATTAGTCACTTCGTAATTCTGATAAAGAGCTCTCAAAGATATCTCTTGCCACTTACAAGGCATAATAGATTGTCCTTAATTAGATTATATACCACCTTATAATGTCTATCTACGGTAGCTTTTCAATTCACACCCTTCTTAGCACTACCTGGAAGGATAGCACTTACCTGACTGAATTCTGTATGAATATAATGTAGGAGAATATTGGTTTTCGAAACTTTATGAAAGCGAATTCTACAAAATTAGTTTGCCAATATATTGTACCTTGAAAATTAACACAAAGTTATAATTTTAAAGGATTTCAAACAGACACAAATCGTTTCTAAACTGCTCCTAAGTTGAAGTGTGAATACAACCTGTATGCGGATGGATGTACAGTCGATACGTTTTTACCTTGGCCAGTTTTCAAATTCAATACCAAAACTCAATTTTTGCAACTTGGTGTCATTTTGCGACATTGACGTTATGACAATACTGCGTCCGTCAAGTCGTAAAGCAGATTCGTTCGTAAACGGGGCAAACAAAAACAGACAATAAGGTGACGAACCTATTTTTATCATGAGTTCAGGTAGTTGGAATTTCATTATTTCAACAAGAGGTGATTGCAAACTTTCAGTATGTTTTAATTTGTTTAATTTGAAATAATTTAAAAGAATATATTTAACACACATCATTAATTATGGAACAGCCAACAGTATCTATTCATAATAAGGGTTTGCAAAGGTACTTTATAGTTTCGAACTTTCAACTATCCTAGGATAAGTATTAGTAGTATTTTTCTTTGAAAGTAATATAACTCACCCTAGGTACTGTCACAGAATAAATAATAGTACAGGTGCTGTGTTTAATTAAAATCTGTGGGAAACCGAAGAAACTCAGCTCAGAGAACATGACGCACAAAGGATGCGGCTAAATAATAGGCATATACCAGTGCCTGTACCCAAAACTGTCGATGTTGTAGCGTTTCGCAAGTGTTCTTGACTTTAATGAAGGAATAACGTAATCAGGCGACGGTAACCAATTAAAATCAGAGGCTTTAGATAAGTGGTTCCCAACCTTTTTTACCCGACTGCCGAAGGAGGGTAATGTGTTTATCAGTCTATGTATGTATGTGTGTATGTTTGTACCTATATGGCGTTCCCGAGACCAAACGCGTTGGCCGATTTTGATGATTCGTACGTCAATCGATTCGTCTTAACCCTGCGAGCGTCACTGGCTACATTAAAATAAGACAATAGAAAAATGGCGGTTACCTATCATAAGTTCGAAAAATATGCGACCGAATTTAATTTCACCTAAAACTTTTCAACTATTATCGTTTCTTTTTTTTTAACTTAATCGAAGTCACGTCTGCGACTGTCTCAGTTGACCTATTATCAATTTGATTTTTTGTTTACTCCGACGTTTCATTTGGTCGAAAAACTTTTTACCGAAGTTACACTTAGCCGAAATAGCATTTGTTCGAAGTATTATGTTCCCGAACAATCAGAACAGAAACAGTGGGCGAATGCAAATGTATAAACAGCGATTTGAAATAAAAAATTGTCGACGGAGCCGACCCGGACGGGGCTCCTATTTCTGTCTGCAGGGTCTAAAGTAACCCAACACGAAGAAGATGACGGGAGCTGAGTTCGCTTCGCTCGCTCATGGACTGATTAATTAAAATAATTTATTAATATAAATGTGTATTGCATGACAGTTATTAATAAATCATTTGCATGAAAATTGACCAAATAATATTTCGTAAAATGTTGTTTCGGTGTGGTGAAAATATGACAAATAAATCATTTGGCAAACGAAAAGAGTTCAAAAGAGGCTTCGGCCAAAAGAAAAAAGTTATTTTGCAAATCGGCGAAATGTTATTTATACTTCGATGATCTGAAAATATGTCAAATAATACATTTAGCAAAAAAGACGTCGGTCAATAGTTTTCGGTAAAATGAAATTCGAACAAAAAAAATCGGAAAAGTTATCGGTTCCCAAAAATGGCGGATTTTGGGCGCCATAGTGTGGGCACAATTTTTTTTTTTCTTCCAAACCCATCGTGTGGGGTATCAAAATAAAGGGTTTCAAAAAGTGATTTCAAAAATATATTATACTTATATGCTTAAATGTACCTAATTCGAAAAAAAATCTAACTAAAAAGTCATAAATAAAAAAAGTTAAATCTAAAAACCCGACTGCTTCAAAAGCGAACTAAAAAGACGTAAACAAGAAGAATATCATGCTGTGCAGGCGGAGAATACACCAGATTTTGGTCAGCCAGCCCGTAAATTTCGATTTTCATCTTGTTTATTTCTTTTTAGTTCGCTTTTGAAGCAGTCGGGTTTTTTTATTTTTTGATTTTACCTTTTTTTTAACCTGGGACCACTAGAATTTCTTTGTTGTTAGCACTAAGACCTCAATGGTAGTACTCGTAGTACATTTAACTATGTTTACCCAAAAAAAAAACTCTATGACAAATTAAATATCATAAATTTACACTTATTTTTTTTAAATTAACGAGATATTCAATCAGCGAAGGCGATGGTCGACATGCCAAAAGGGATTGGTCACGTGACAGTTTGGTAGCGTCACATTTTCCAATCGCATATTTTCCATCCAATAACGGTAGTCCTATAATTTCCAAAGATCGCCGCACTTCACCAACACGGTCGCTGTCCACTCTGGACCGGACAAAGCGCCGCTTCAGCACCATGGTGTCAAGCGCAGCCGCCGCAGCAGTGTCCCGGCGACTGTCGGCAACCATCGGCTGGTGCCTAGCCGGCCCGACGCAAGTCAAGCCGCAGATAGTCCGACAAGGCCGCGCCCTTTGCCTACAATACATTAAGACTCAGATTAGGAGATCCACCTCATGTAATAAAAAGGTAATACGATCACATTCTAGCTTAATTTTATTGACAGTTACCGACTTTTCACACTCATCTCTTAACAGTTTTTGTTGTTTACAGCAAATTGTAATGAAACGGTTACAACGAATGTTGGAGACTGAATGTGGGGAGGACGCTGCGACAAACTCGGAGTCAGGAGTGATGGCGGGGATGCGTGCGCTGTGCGCGGCGCTGGAGAGGAAGCGACCCGACGCCTTCCGCCAGGTCGCCAGGCAGGCCACGCGAGCGCCGTCCGCCATGCTGCGATCAGACACAGCACTAGCGGAACTGGCACTCGCGCTAGCAAGGCGCATCACTAGAGAAAATATTACCTGGTCGAAGGTAAACGAATATTATATGACCTTATCGTGGCTTTCAGTCATTAACTTCTTCTTCTTAAGCACCTTCCTCTCCAAAAATAATCTCCTTAACCCCTTCCAGTCCGGCTTCCGTCCTAGTCATAGCACCACTACAGCGCTTCTGAATGTTACTGACGATATAAGGTCTGCCATGGAACTGGGAAATGTAACGGTTTTGGCTCTACTGGATTTAAGTAATGCCTTTAATACCGTGGATTTCGATGTTTTGCTTGGCATCCTTGGCTCTCTTAACATATCACCAACGGTAGTTGAATGGTTTCGTAGTTACCTGTTCGGCCGCCGGCATCGTATTTGCATCGGAGAGACCTTGTCTTCCTGGTGTAGTACTTGTGCTGGGGTACCACAGGGCGGCGTTCTATCTCCCTTACTTTTCGCTGTTTTTATTAACTCAATCTCCAAAGAATTAATTTCTTCCCACCACCTTTATGCAGATGATCTGCAAATTTACTCACGAGCTCCTCTTGGAAATCTATCTGAGGCTATCTCGACCATTAATAGTGATCTGGCCCGTATATGCGACTGGAGCAAGAGGTTCGGACTTAAGGTGAATCCCATATAGACGCAAGTTTTGGTGGTGGGCAGTTCAAGAACGGTCTCAAGGATCGACTGGACGACTCTACCCCAAGTTTCTTTTGACAACTCTGTTATCTCTTTTAGCGAGAAAGTTAAGAACTTGGGTATATTCCTTGACAAAAGCTTCTCTTGGACTGCCTAGCTACAGGAAGTTAGCCGCAAGCTATTTGCATCTGCTGGATCTTTGAGAAGACTGCGTAATTTTCTGCCGACTGCAACCAAGATTGCGCTTGCACAATCTCTTCTGCTACCCATCCTTGATTATGCTGATGCCAGCTATCTTGACCTCACTGAAGTGCAACTTGATAAACTTGAGCGGCTTCAAAATCTTTGTATAAGGTTAAACAGAAATAAACAAATATGCAATTTTAATGTATCAGTATATACAATTGTTGGTTGGCCAAATAAATAAATAAATATTTGGTTTGCGCAAATATGACCATGTTTCTGAATTTCGTGTGAAACTCAAGTGGTTGCCTATTCGCCATCGCCGGAATGCTCATATTCTTTCTCTTCTGTATAATATTCTCTTTCTTCCTTCTACCCCTCTTTATCTCAAGAAACGGTTTCAGTTTCTGTGTGACTCGCACATGAAAGTTCTTAGGTCATCGGATAATATGAAACTGAAAATGCCAATGCACTCCACTATCTTCCTAGACAAATCTTTTACTGTCCAGGCCACTCGTCTATGGAATGCATTGCCTGTGACTATAAGGCGCGCGCAATCACTGCCTGTTTTTAAGCGACTTGTGAAGGAGCACTACTTGTTACTGTTATCATAATCTTATATAAGCTGAATTGTTTTCTTGTCTGTACATTAGTTGTATGTATGTATTTATGTATCTATTATTATTTATTTTTTTTGTATTTAGTACCTACTTTCTTGATATCTTTTTATTTTTATTTATTTTTAAATTTGCACCAAGTGCAACCCCATATTGTGTCCAGGCTGTCACTTACCATTTTTGGTTGCCTGGAAGAGATCGCGAATCGCGATAAGGCCGCCTGTTGTATGTTTGTTTTAGATATAAGATGTTTTTTTTAATAATTTTTCTCTTGGTGTACAATAAAGTGTAAATAAATAAATAACTTTAAAAGTGTAACTAACGATAACGCCTCTAAAGAACCACAGCGTCAGAAGGTCCTACGTAGTTTTCCTTGGTGCTACTTGTGATACTTAGATGCCCGTCTAATTTGAGATATTATTATTAAAGTTTTAGGAGACCTTGCAATTGAAACCTAGCCCAATTCTAGAACTTTCACGTTACGCCGAAACTTTCAACAGTTTAACATCAGAATCTCCTCGAATCAGTTTAGTTTAATCAAGCCAAGATTCTAACAGTAACTTAAAGCTTTGCGTAACCTTCAAATAATTCTGTAGGTATTCTACTCTCTAGGTATTTGAGTTCTAAAGTGAACAAATATAGAACCAAACATAAAAGTGTTCGTGTCTTAAAAAAAATAATAAATAGTGCGAACTAAGCAGAGGGCTTTTTGTTGTTTCATGAATATTTAAACGGTTTCGGTGGCTCACACATACATTTTATAAGCTGGTCGACTATTAATCGTAAACTTCTGAAGCCTACTTAGCTGTGATAATTATTCTTTTAATTTCGGTATATATACTACTGCCGTGATTTTTTCAAATAACAAAAAGCAACCATTTAGCTGGCTGCCCCCCCGTCCCATTCGCCCTACCAGCTAAATGGTTGCTTGACTGACACGTGACTCCAAATTTAGCAATTTAATACTTTTTTTATGGGTTTGTTTTTGAACCTCGAAGTCGACGAAGGAGTGAGTTTACCTAGAAGAAGCCTGTTCACTGTAACTTTGAAGAAAGCGGAAAATATTAATAAGCAAAAAAAAAAGTAATAACAATTGTTGCGTGTGTTAATTTTAACCAAGCGGATCCCTGAATCGAAAAATGGTTTTCACAGACCCATAATATTTTTGAGTGGCCTATCCAACGATACTGCACACTATGGGATAAACGAGAACCATCCGCACTTTACGTGTATAGGAGGTACGGTAAAAACATGTTTTTCTTGATTTTATTTTACCACTTTGTTGGCGTGATTAATATGTATTCCCATGCCAAATTATAGTTTTTATTGTACTAAGAGTCTCTGAGATAAGCCGTGCACAGACAGACGGACAGACGTACACGATGAAAATATAAGGGTTAATTGTTGACTACGGAACCCTAAAAAGGGTTAAAGATAAACTCTTGCCTCTACCTGACAAATGACGACTGCGTAGGATGTCATCGTTAGCGTTTGTCAGCTGTCTTCTGTCAGCTCATCAGCTGCCTTCGTTCTTTAGACGTGCCCAGACTACTAAATATTCACCAATCTTTCAGCGACACCGACACTCTATAGTATTTATTTGGACGTATTAATTGCCTACTAAACTAAATATTCATAAGATTAGTTTATCTATGACGTAAAGAGGTGTTGTTTAAAGCATAATACAGTGCCCACATAAATGTGTTTTTCGCTATAATTTTGCTGTTTTATGGATCGTATCTACAGATCTATTATCCGTGTAAACCCTGACATTCTACCGGCGTCATTTTCATGAATATTAATATAAATCATATATATTGTTTAGTATTACCTACTATAGCTGCTTGTTACTATTATTGAAATAAGAAGATCGTGTTAAAAAGTTTGGAAAAGCGCTCAGAATAATAACAAAAAATGCACAAACTCGATATAGTCTTATCGAAATAAAAGTATACGCAGAATAAAGTAATAGATACAAAGTTTAAAACTAGTATTTTCAGTTGCTCAGCTGTTTTTATTCCACTGAAGCCCGAGATGCAACATAAAACAGGGCATTCCAGCCAAGCAATTATTGCTCCAGGTGTTCGGTATTATTGAAATAACGAGAAACAGAAGAAACTATAAAATGAGATGTATTCCAGATAACCAGATAATTTGCTGTGTGGCCTCGCCTAGGAATAGACGCCATTTCTTTTTACGATATGACTAATATTAGAGTTATTTAGTTCAGAAACGGAATCATTGACTGGCAATCGTACGTATGATCTTGGATACTGTGGGTCTATTATTGAAAACATTTTTAGGCTTTTTCCGTGCCAACTTTTTTAAATTAAACAAGAACTGTTAGATGATACGTAGCAAATTGATATGGAAAGTCTATTGTGGAGAGGCTCGTGAGAAAATTAGGTACATTTCTTTCTCTCTTTATATTCTGTCAGGGTAACAAAAATAATGGAATGTCGTCGTGATTTAAGGCCCAGTCGCTTTAGCGAATTTTCTTGAAGGAGGGTAGGCTTACAGAGGCTTTTATTTTCTGTGTATCACTGAAAAAAAAACAATGTTTAAATTATTTCAGATTGCAGCTGTTTTTTGTGTATGTGGGGCGCTTGCGAGAGAAGCAGCGGAGGCTGCGGATGGCGAGCCAGCCCTCGAGCTGGTGTCAGCACCCACCGCCGCCATCGCCGACCTACTACACGAAGACCCTGGCTCCTGGGTTGCATCTCACGGAGGATGGGTACGTTAACATCTACACTTATTTCTCACTAGTCACTGCCAGCGGCTCTGCCCGCGTGAAAAGTGTTTTCTTATACCAAGGGAGTATTATACCGGGATGAAAAGTAGTCCATGTGCAATTCCAGACTATAATCTATCTCAGTGCCAAACTTCATCCCGGCCCGTTCAGCTGTTCTGGTGTGATTGAGTAACAAACATACATCCACATATCCATCAAAACTTTCACATTTATAATATTATTACTAGCGGACGCCTCGCGGCGTCACCCGCGTAGTTCCAGTTCCCATAGGAATACAGGGATAAAAAGAAGCCTATGTCACCAGGGGATAGTATAGCTTCCTAAGGATAAATTATTTTTGAAATCGGTCCAGTAGTTTTTAAGTGTATTCGTTACAAACAAAGAAAAATCCTCTTTATAATTTTGTATAGAAGCATAAGTAAGACAGTAAGATTTCCCTAAAGACTTGAAAATCTTTTGTTCCCAAAAATGGCTGATCGATAATTTGAAATCGTTCTACTTAGATAATTGGAATTTAAGTGCCGTCGCAGATAAAGCCACTAGTGCCCGCGTCTAGTGGCGGCGGCGACTTGACACTTGACAGGCTGACAACTAAACTTCCGATTAAATGCAGCGATACATAAATCAACTCGGTTAATGAAGCTGCAGTACCGAATTTTGTTTTTTTTAGGACTGTGTGCTATTTTACCTTGGTTTTATCAGTGCTACTATTCAAATTAAAAGGTGAAGTTAGTTGTGTTTGAAAACACCTGTTCAGACCAGCATGTGGTCTTCAAACTGTGGCCCCAGTTACCTAGTGTGCAGCCGTACTAACCTTTGATATCATTGCCAATTTGGCACTTTTTTCCGACACCTAGGTATTTTACAGGAAATTATACTGATTACTTTTTATAAAGGCAACTTATTTATTTTTCTGTCTCTCTTGAAAAGTTTTTATATCTTTTCCTAAAAATTTAACTCGCCGTTTGTAGAGTCATTTACAACCGACTTCAAAAAGGAAGAGGTTCTCAATCGACTGTTGTTACGCGATCTGAACCAATTTTGAAGAGTCTTCGAAAATAAAGTTATTTTTCGCTTTGTGGCGTTTATTTTTGGCGGCCGGTTTAATTTTTTTGTTAAACACCTTTTAACAAAAAAAAATTACCGACTTCTACAGCAAAACACTACAAAGCAAAAAATTACTTGTTTTCCGAAATTGGTGTCTTTGGCACTGTCTTCAGAAAACAAAATAATTTTTTGGTTTGTAGTGTTTTGCTGTAGAGGTCGGTTTTAATTGTTTTGTTATTTTTTTTATTATTTTACTCTAATTAGTGTTGGTACCGCAGATTACATCTCATTTCAATTCCAATATACCTAAACACGACTAGCATATTGAAACGTATAAATAAAAACTGGCAGAGCTTTGTTCGGATCTTGTATTCACAATCGTAAAAGAGACAAATAAATGACTGGCAATCACTTATATTAACACATCCCCGCTGCTTGACATGGCTTGACTGGAGGGGGCTTCAATATGGCGGCTTAGCTTCGGCGGGCTCTGCGGGCATTGGTCGGATGCACGTAGGCTGACGTCACATCCGTTACAATATATTGTTTTATTAAGGATATTATGGAGTTCCGGTGGCTACCTGCTAGCTTCATCATCAGATCAGTTCGATGGTACCACTGTCATCAGTACCATTTATTTATATCTTTTGCTTTATCATAATCACTTAACTATTCGAGATATCTTATACACAGGACATACTTATTAAGGAGTTCCAGTCGCCATCTGTGGTCTTCTTTATCAGTTACACTTAACCAAACGATACTTTCTGAGAGCAAATGCTTGCCATATTATTGAAAATACCAAAATCGCTATAAGTCTGCCTATAATATTTGAGGAGTTCCCTCGATTTCCATGGGATCCCATCATCAGATTCTGATTTGGTGACAATGGGACTACCTCAAGAGTATATCTATAATTTTGCAAATCCTGCTAAGTATATATGACGGAGTTATGCCTGATATGATAGAAACATCAGAATTGAGAATCCCGATAGCTACAATCTAGGCGTCTTTAAGTCAAGAGTGAATAGGTTTCTTCTAGGCAAGCGTGCTTCATCGTCGACCACATCATCGCTTATTATCAGGTGAGATAGTGGTCAAGCGCAAGACTACTACAGGCAGATGTGGCTGAATGAAATATTTTGATTGAAATAAAATGCCATAATGTATCGAGGGGCTTAGCCCCATTAGGGCACTGTTTTTATTTATTTATTTATTTATTTAAACTTCATGCACAAAGGTACAATGGGTACATGTGATCTGTTTCACATGTCATTTGCGACGATAATAAGCTTAAATTGTACGCAGAAATAAGTCAAACTTAACTATAATAAAGTAACAAGTAGACTTTTCCAGCCATGGAATATCGTAGGTTAGTTAAAAGAAATAATATACCTTTGATCACTGTTGTTTATTGCTGGACATGTGCGATTAGCTTTATTCCTCCCTGGATGCAATGATGATGACTGTAACCAGCTTACCAATAAGAAATGACTTCTAGGAAGCAGAGTGTTAATATGTCACAATTCAGAAACAACCTAAAATAGTCGAGTCAACAAATAATATTTTTTTGTTTGACTTTTCAGCATTCTGGGCAAAATATGAACAAAAAGTGTCATTCGATTCGAAATTCCAAATAGAGGTTTTTTGTATTAAAGATCTTCTCGCAAAATATGCAAAAGTTATAAACAAGTTGCTGAAACCATAAACGGTGGTTTCTTTTTATGCAAATACATATCACAAAAAATAATTAAGATTGTTGAAATGTTTTAAAAAACTAATAAAGATTTCAAAAGCTAATAAAAAATGTTTATATATTCGGCCGTATTTTCAATTAAATAAAAAATATAAAAGTTTGTCCTACAGTTTAGAGAGGACAGGACTTTCTTTTAGGATTTTTTTAAATTTTTGGTTTAACCAAACCCTCGTTTTTGTTTCCAAATCGAATGACACCTTGTTCATACTTATCCGTAATTGCTGAAAAAGTTGAACAGAAAAGCATTTGTTGACTTGAATAAAAGCCCACAAATACCTGTCCAAAAGTAGACTAATAACAAAAAAGTTTTCCTAACAAAGAGCCTTTGGTACCTACCAAAGGCTCTAAAGGTTAAGTTTTTTTCTACGATTTGTGAACTTTTGGCCGTGAACTTTATCTACTTTTAGTCCTATTCGGTACCTTAAAATATTGCTAAAGCACCAGCCTGAAAGTTGCAGCACATTATTTTAATTTCTAGTTCTTTTGTACCGTAGTACTGAGGTGGGTGACACCTATCCGTGAAATTTAATGACACTCTCGACAGAAGTGAAACATCCAGATTCACAAGCTCGGAAAATCAAATTGAAGATTTAGAAAATTATTTACATTTTCTTGTTCTGCCTGTCTTGGTGGATGGTGGTGATGGAGAATGATGAACGATCCCACCTGGACCCAGTAACCAGTTTCCCTGTGTCAATAATATATCCCATAGACACTAATCGCAAAACTTTCTTTTTTCAGAACGGTTTAGTGGACCGACTACGAGCCAGTGAAACAGACCAGCGATCAGAAAAGAACCTTCGATTTCTGGTGACCTTCTTTGTAATAGCGTGTGTTTCTTTGTTTATATTCCGATGGGTAATTCAGACACATCCAGCATACAATGAGTAGACCACCTATATGTAATAGCTTTACCTATAAATAGTTTTAGAAATTTAGAACCAAATTGTGACGTAACGCTGGCAGGTGATTAGATTTATTTTAGGTGAAATGTTGCTACTTTTAGATAGAGGCTAAAGGCGAAAAAAAACTGACCGTTTTTTTGCGCCTTTAGCCTCTTATGCAGTCATTATTATATCAGTATTAAAAAATTAGCGTGTCTATTTTGTCTTTCTTTGCATTTAAAATTGGAAAATAGGTAAGCGTTCCTGAAACTCGGGCTGATTTTAGTGATACTTCAATTTGCGCCTAGCGTACATACATACATACATAAACTCACGCCTTTTTCCCATGGGGGTAGGCAGAAACTACAGAACGCCACCTGCTACGATCCTTACATACTTCTTTTGCTTCACACACATTCATACATCTAGTCATACACACACGCCGGTTATGGGTACTGCGCACTTGGCCTTTCTGAAGAACATCACCTATAAGGTCTATATATGTCTTCCTAGGGCGTCCCCTCCCGGCGTTTCCATTCACGTCTGCCTTGTAAATATGTTTCGTTAGTCGCCTTTCATTCATCCTCTCAACATGGCCAAACCATCTTAACATACTCTTTTCAATTTTATTTAGTTCTTTTTAGCGTAGCAGGTGCATATTGCATAATATTGACAATATTTAGTAATTAAGTAAATAATTAACAGGTTATTCTAAGTAGAACAATAATTTGATGGGTATTAAAAATAAATTATGTCTGTTATTATCTTTGATTATGCTTTCCTTCGATCAAAGAATTCACAAATGTATACTTTTACTTTAACATACAGTTTTTTAGTAGGCTTGAATGTTCCAATGCTGAATAAAGGCCTGCCCCATATATTTCCAGACACTTTATTGTACAGCTGTTAAAAACTTTTCTGAGGTGTCCTAATTATTTTTACTTAAGAACAACGTTCAGCGAAGATTCACGTAGATAGAGATACTGTGAGGGCTCCTCACATATTTATAGGCAACATCCTTGCCTATTATAAAACTGGCAACAGATAACTATTTAGTTTTGGAAGGTTTTTGAAAGCAGAACGTTAGGCAAATATTTGAATTTGTTTTTGTTTAGCTTTGCTTGGCAATTCTATAAAAGCCGCCAGAGTAGGCACTTTGTTGATTCAAAGTTAAAAGTAATTTTTGCTTATTATTTGAGCTCCCTGAGCAAGCCCCTTGGCCCAGTACCTACCATAATTAAATAAAATGTAATTAACTACAAATGGTAAAGTAATGTCGTCGCCTTATTTGGGCCTCAAAAATTATAAATGTAAGACCTAATTATAACAGTCCAAAGATGTAAATTTGTAGACATGTAGCAAAGTTGTCTAAATTATTTATTGCCTACCTTTAACCACAGCAAGTTAATATATTTATACAATTAAGTAGTAGGATGGTTTTTAGAATAAATCAATAAAATTATTATTTTGAAGTAACAACTTTCGACAACTTTTTTTATTTTTTAAAAAAATAAAAAAAGAAAACAAGAAATTACTTTTATTAAAAAACTCAAACAACCCGACTGCTTAAATATACACAAATTATAGTCGCGAGCTCGCTGATCATAACCAGATGTATCCTCCGACTGCACACCATGATTTTCTTCTTGTTAACGTCTTTTTATTTCGCCTTTTAAGCAGTCGGGTTTTTTGAGTTTTTTAAATAACTTTTTTTATTTACAACTTTTTAGTTATTTAGGTACATTTAAACATATACGTGTTATATATTTCTGAAGTCACCTCTTTAAACCCTTTATTGATACCCCACACGACGGATTTGGAAGAAAAATCTTTTTCACTCACAAAATGGCGCCCAAAAGCCGCCATTCTTTTCCAATTTCAATGTAGCCAGTGACACTCGCAAGGTTAAGACGAATCGATTGACGTAAGAATCATCAGAATGGGCCAACACGTTTGGTCTCTAGAACGCCAAATAAGAACAAACATACATACATATATACATACATGCATACATACATAGACTGGTAAACACATTATCCTCCTTCGGCAGTCGGGTAAAAAAAGAGAAAAGTTTGACTTGTACCAGGCCCCTCAGAAAGTATTGCGAAAAAAAGTTTTTATATATGGGAGACTGGCCAGTTATAATGTTTTTCGAAAATATGATTATTTATAAGTAAAAATAAGTAAGTTCCAATTTCAAAATTTCCCTCCACATTTTTTGCGAGTTAATTCAAAGTATTGTGTCTCACTGAAATATGGATCTGCGCCGGGAACATTTTAGAGCTATGATTTTATACGATTTCAAGTGTCGCCTGAAACCGGATGAATCGTACGATAGACTTCAAATGGCATTCATGGATGAAGGCCCTTCCAAGGCAACCGTGTATCGTTGGTATAACGAATTCAAGCGCGGTCGACCAACTTTGGGGGATGACGAAAGAAGCGGTCGCCCTTTGACGGCTGTTACCGAAGAAAACGTGCTAGCAGTGAAAAATTTAATCCAAGACAATAGGCGAATTACATATCAGGAGATTCAACACATATTGAAGATTGGATCGGGAAGCGTTCACGAGATTCTACACAGCCATCTTCGCGTGAGGAGGATAGTATCACGCTGGGTGCCGCACAACCTCACCGATGCTCAGAAGCAGGCCCGGGTGGAATGGTGCCGTGATATGCTTAACAAATTTGAAGCAGGCTCGTCTCGGCGTGTTTACGACATCGTTACAGGTGATGAGTCCTGGATTTATCAATACGACCCAGAAACCAAGCGCCAGTCGACTGTTTGGGTGTTTCAAAATGAGCCAACGCCTACCAAAGTGAAGCGATCTAGAAGCGGGGGTAAGATTTTGACCGCTAGCTTTTTTAATTTGACTGGCCACTTGGTATCAATTCCCTTACGGGATCAAAGAAGCATTAATGCCGAATGGTATACTACCAAATGTTTGCCAGAAGTTTTCTCTGTTATAAGCAACAAGCGACCAAACACAGGGCTCCGCGGGCTACTGCTCCACCACGACAATGCACCTGCGCACACCGCACTCAAAACGAGGGACTTCCTGGACAGCACGCCAATCAAACTCCTGGGTCACCCTCCTTACAGCCCTGATCTAGCACCGTGTGACTTCTTTTTATTCCCAAAAATAAAAAATCAGCTCAAAGGGATACAATTTTCGTCGCCGGAAGATGCGCTGGCTGCGTTCGAGCAGGCTGTAAACGAGGTGTCTGCGGCGGACTGGAAAAAGTGTTTTGAAAACTGGTTTAGGCGCATGAATCTTTGTATAGAGGCTGGTGGAAAGTACTTTGAAAAGATTTAATAAAAATATATGTACGTATAGAACAATTTTTTTTAGTTTCGCAAAACTTTCTGAGTGTCCCACGTATAGTTGTAATGTACGGTTGTTATTGTCTTCTTTCTTTCTTATGTTTTTATTCTAATTTTGTTTGTATATATTACTTTTTCCCTCGGTATCCCTCACTAGTTGAGGTTAAAGTAAACGGCGGCAGCGAAGGCGTACCGTATCGTCCGTACCCATGAGCGAGGTACGCGCTAGTGGCCGCCCCAGAATGGGGAGAAAGGCACAAAGGAGACAAGACGAGATTTGCAAAAGAGTCAAGAAGCGACTGCGGTGATAGCGCGCTTATATGACAAGATGTCGGTGGGGCCATGGGTGCTTGGTGGGGTCACTGGCCCTCTCCGCTGAGGAGAAAGCAAACCCATTTACCTCTATTTTTGCGGATACTTCGCGTCTGGATTCCGGTGACGCGTGGCCCGCTACTTCTCATGATGGATGCGAGACTAGTATGTAGGACATTCGCATCCATCAAAAGAACGTTCTTAGGGTGCTGCGAAATCTTGACATGAACAAAGCTAGTGGTCCCGACGGGATTCCGGCAATTGTTCTCAAAACCTGTGCGCCTGAACTGTCTCCTTTGTTGACGCTTGTTCCGCCTCTATCTTGTAAAAGGAACGTTGCCGAAGTCCTGGCAGCTTGCAATTGTGCATCCAGTGCCCAAAAAGGCAACCATGCAGATCCTGCCTATTACCGTCCGATCGCCATTACCTCCATTCTGTGCAAAGTTATGGAAAGGGTACTGAACAGAAATTTGCTGACCTACGATTAAGACAATGATCTCCTCAGTGACCGTCAATATGGCTTGCGCCGGGGACGTTCAACTGGCGATCTTCTTGTGTATGTCACGCACTGCTGGGGCGAAGCCATCGAGAGACACGGCGAAGCACTTGCTGTTTCGCTTGATATCTCGAAGGCCTTTGACAGGGTCGTGCACGCAAGTCTTTTCAGTAAGCTTCCTGCTTATGGCGTCCCCGCTGGTTTTTGTAGCTGGATATCAGACTTCTTTAGCGAACGTTCGATCCGAGTAGTCATTGACGGCTACTCCTCTGACCTTATGGCTATTAATGCCGGCGTTCCTCAGGAGTCTGTTCTCGCTGCAACTCTTTTCCTGCTGCACATCACCCTCGCTGGAATGCCGTCAGGCTCGCTGGCCTTGTTCACGTCTAGACTACACAATAGTCGCCGGACCTCTTTGGTGTGCAAAGCGATCTCCGGCATCGAAGAGTCACAATGAGGTACAGTAGGTGGTTTCATGGAGCCAGCGTCCAGACGTGAATTGCTAGCAAACAAAGATGCAAATAAATTAGCTTTCTCACTCGCAGAGTGAGTCAGCGACCCATCAGGTTTCAGCATTGGAGGTAAAGTGGGACAACAGAAATTCTATTCAACCGCTTTAGACAGGGACCAAAACTGTTTACTACCCGGAGTATGCGATGTTAGCTTGGCCCAAATACGTCCAATATGGTCAAAACGTGCCCGCCGCAAAACCCGCTTGCAGAACTTGGCGGCAGAATTAAAGGCTCTTTTCCTCACTCAAACCATACGCACTCTAACTTTGCGGTCACGGTCTCCAACCCAGGCATGGTAAGCAGACTCTTTTTGGGCCTCTACGTGCGCGCATTCTGCATTATACCAAGGTCGGGATTTGTGACCGAGCGGAATGTCGGAGAATACATGCCGCCACCAAGGATAAGACGCAAAATAGTGCCGCATCTCGTCCCAGTCTGCTGACTCGGATCTGGAGGAGACCAAGTCGACACGGATTTCACCAGACAGTGGTCAGACGTTCCCAGCGGGGCTGAGATCGATACCGAATGACTGTCCGGATCAGTTGTCACCAGAAGGTCTAAGCGATTGGGTGTATGGCCGTCAACATCCGGTACCCGCGTTGCCACATTCAACAGCTGGGTTAGATCTAGCGATAGAGCAAACTTGCGCGCCACCAACCCAACATGGTCAGTTTTCCGGTACGGGTACAACCAATCCTTATGATGGGCCTTAAATTCCCCCAGAAAATTAAGCTTCACTGTTGAGTACCGTTGCTGGGCCATGTCAGCCGACTCCACGAGGCAATTATAGAGCGCTGTCGTCTCTTGGTCACTGGCGTGCGATCGGTACACGCCGATGTAGAGAGACTTCTCCACGCCAGTATCCACAAGTAGCCATATGGCAGAAAACCCTATTTCTCAAAGCAACGGAGACGACGACAACAAATGTCATCGCGGACGTACACAAAGACCCCAGTTTGATTCTTGAACTTGTGTTCAAGAATCAAGTGAAACCTGGGTAGTTGAGGTACGCCGCGTCTGACGGGGTTGTTATCTTCGTCTCCGTTAGGAAAAACAGGTGCAGCTTCTCGGTCTCAAGGTGGTGATGGACCGGATCTAGATTAGAGTGCAACCCCCTGATTTTAGTGAGGTGCACTTTTAGTGGGAGGAAGTGCAGCCGTTGTTTCACTATATTCTTCTTTGCTTTGGTCATATTTTTTTTATAGAGCTTGCTGGGGAAGAATTGGAACTGTCAAGGCGCTGAAAGGAAGGATAAAAAAAAAAAAAGAAAAATGAAAAAGTGTTTATTCACAGAAAAAAGTTGTTACAATTTAAATATTACCTCTGCCAAACTGCAAAGCAGTTTGTTGGCAGACGTAGCTCCTTTTTTTGTAAATAATAATAACATATATTCTTTACTACTAAACAAATGAAATTTCTTAACTTATCTTATCTATAATAAGACCTTGACAAAATGTATTAAGGAGGTACTTGTGTATTTTATTTATAAAGGATGCTTTTGTGATACTACTATTTATATCTAAAGGAAGGTCATTAAAATAGTTGGAACTAAAAAACTTCTACACCTTCTGAAATAATAATTATTAAAAGTGGGCACTACAAATCTTTTTATATTATTATTCCTTTGAGATCTTGTGTGCATAATATTAGTTTTAAATTCATTGCTACAATACTGTTCTAAAGCTACTGACAACACTACCCTCTCATGAACTGGCAGCATTTTACATTCCAAAAATAAATCTTCGTAATCACTACTTTTACAGCGATTTTTTTCTACTAATAATTTCATGAATCTGATTTGCAATTTTTTTATTTTATCTAAATATGTTTTAAAAGTATTACCATAGCACGCCAGCCCATAAGAAAACAATGAGTCCACCAGCGCATAGTAGACCATGTACAATGTTGCCCTATCCAGCACATAACTAAGGTGGTGGAATTTTACAAGCACATACCTGAGTTTGTCGCACAAGTGTATAATGTGTGTTTTCCAAGAGAAGCGGTTGTCTATGACTAATCCCAAGTACCTGTAATCCTCCACCACCTCAATATTTGCACACTCACACAACGTCAGTCCACCACTGTGCAGACACTCATAGCTATGTCCCACTATGCGCGGCGGGCGTTCGTTTTTTTTTAGATAAGGTGATCTTATATGCATACATTTGGTTTTATTTATGTTGATTATAATGCCATTGTCGTGAGCCCATTTGATGATATTAGTAAAGTCCTCCTGTATCTTACTTTCTATTACTTTTAAGTTTTTATCTGCATAAACCAGACAAGTATCGTCAGCATACATATATACGCGACAATTATGAACCATATTGCACATGCTGTTGACATGCATGATGTATCCGACGGGGCCAAATACGGATCCGGTTGGCACACCACACGTGACGTGTCTGTGCTCTCCGACGACGCCGTCAATGACCGTTTGCAGCGTCCGGCCTGTGAGGTAGGCACGGAACCACCTGTTCAGTGGTCCCGCGACTCCACACTCCTCCATGGCTTGAAGCAGCTGGTGGTGCTCCAAGGTGTCAAATGCTTTTTTAAAATCAATGTAGACCACCACCACCTGCTTTCGCTGATCCAAACACTCATTGACGTCGTCCGCGAACCGCGCCAAGGCCGTCGCCGTGCTCCGCCCCCTTCGGAAACCATGTTGTGCATTTGTCAGAATATTGTGTTTTTCTAAGAAAACACTTACCTGATTCACAATAAACTTTTCTACTATCTTGTTTAAAACTGATAATAAGGCTATTGGCCTATAGTTTGCGTAATCACTATGAACACCTTGTTTAAAAATAGGTCTAATTAATGCTGTTTTTAATTTCTCGGGGTATAACCCCTTTTCAACACACAAGTTAATAAATAAAGCTATTACAGGGCTCAACTTAGATTTTAATAATTTAATTTCTTTAACTCTAATTTTGTCTACTCCTTCAGACTTATCACAACTTAATAAATTTATTATTTTATCTATATCTATTGGATAGGCTTTCTGAAACCGCAGTGACACATTTCCGGGTTCAACATAGCTATTTCTTTCCAAAAACCTATGACTACAGGTATGTTTTATATCTAATATCTCTTTGGTAAATGTTGTTGAGAATTTGTTACATATACTTTCAACCGAGCATTCTAATTTTCCTAAGTACTTTAAAATAACAGAATCTACACTTTTTTTTTCATTTCCTATCCATGAATTAATTTTTGTCCATATCTTTCTAATATTCTTTTTACATTTCTTTATTTCTTCTTGACGGTATTTATTTTTCTCTTTATTTATACATTTATTTAATCTATTTCTAAATCTATTATTGTCTACGCAAATTCATATCCTCTGGTTTATTTTTACAATTTCAAAACAACCTGTCCCTAATACCTATCATTTCCTTAAGCTTTTTTGTGATCCATGGTTTACTTTTCCTTTTATTTCGTACCACAACTTGGATTTTCGCTTCATTATAAACATCACAAAAAATTGAACATAACCTGTTATACAAGTCTATTGGACATTTACACTTTAACAGCTCAAACCATGAAATATTTTCAAACTGTTCTGCCACCTTTTTATCACAAATAATAGTCCTATAAGATTTCAATGCACTCGGCACATCATCCAAGACCGATTTACTTCCGAGGCACAAACCTACAACATAATGATCTGATACCTTTACAGTTAAAACATACGCAGATATTGCGCGATGAGTTCGAACCCACACATGGTCGATGCACGACCGAGTCACTGTGTCGCCGTACACCTCCTCTCGCGTTACGTCACGGATAGCACATTCCATGCCCAACTCACTCATATTATTTGTGTAGTTACTAATTAAGCTGCTTGAACCGGTTTTACACAAGAGATCTATGTTTGTATCACCAATCATAATTACGTCACAGCCTAAAGGAATCCTGGATAATAGTCTATGCACTTCTTCAACAAAACCGTAACCGTTTGTTTTTGGCGGCCTGTATATAGCTAAAATATGGATAATTTTGCGTCCATCTTGAAAAATCTGCCCGTGCACCATCTCACAGTAATTAGATTTAATTGTGGTGGCAGTAAAGTTTAACTTGTTATTTACGTATAGCAAAATCCCACCTCCCCTTCTATTCTCCCTTGTATATATGCATGTGTCATATCCTTCTATATTGCATAAACATAGTTCGTGTTGTCTGATGTTAATCTCTGTTAATGCAATAATATCGAGATTTTCCTTGCAATTTTCTATTAATACTTGTAGTTGATTGAAGTTTTTTCTAAGTGATCTTATGTTTAAATGTATAATATTTAGATTGTTATGACGCTGCAGTATATCATCCTGCCAGCTATCTATACATACGTATTTATTGTATTCAATGTTACATGTTACGTGTGAAGCATGATTATTGAATTTTGATGTAAGGGATACTCACTATTTATGACAGCACTGTAAAATAATACGTCATTTGTTTACTGCGTACGCACTAATGTCGTTAAGCGTGCGAATCGACTTGATTTTGTTGTCGTTTGGATCATCTTTTCTTATTAGCACCTTACCGTTCTGTACCCAAATGTATTTGAACGTTTGCTTCAACTCATTCTTAGCCGTCCATAGCAGGTTGCGCATATGTTTGGTGAGATCCTCATTTATGTAGATTCTTTGTTTATTTCCGGTAGCAAATATATCATCGTTAGTTAGCTGGTGGGATTTTCTTGTGGCTATCCATTTGTCGCGGCTAGCACGCGTAGCCAAAGTAATAACCACGGGACGCGGTTTTTTCTCGCGCTGCGACTTCTCGGCTTTTATTTCTTCACCCACCCTCTTTACCTCATATATCAATCCACCATCTACTCCTAATTTACTTGCGATAGTTTTAATTGTGCTCTCCAAATTCTCATTTTGCTGTTCCTCTAATCCAAATATTTCAACATTTTTTTCCTTTTCTTGTACCTCCAAGTAAACTATCCTTTCTTCCAATGCCTTATTACAGGTTTCCAAGTGAACGTTCTTATACTCCAAAGCTTTAATCTTTTTGTCTGTTTTTTCCTTCTCTTCGATCAATTCTTGGTACTTCTCGGCGTAGAAACTTATGTCGTCTGACATCCCCTCAAGAGTTTTTTTCATATTGAAAACTATAGTTAGCTTTTCATTTACTTCAGCCAACAGTTTTTCTGGTGTCGTTCGGGACATGTCGACTTCTATGTTTGGCTGCCGAAGCTGCGGCGTGGTTTGGCATTCATCGCATAAACCGGTTTCACTAAATGCCTTGATTTTTGCAACACATTTTTTATGGAAGACACCACCACAGTCACCATTACATTTTGCAAGACTGTCGCCTTTCACTCGGGCCAGCGACAATTTACATGAATTGCACTGCACCATCACGATAGTTTAATATTTTAAGTAGTTTCCGTAAACAATCAATAATTAGGCTCGCGTCACAGGTGTCGCGTTCGCACGGTAGGAGCGCACACGCCGAACTGAATATATGCTTACTCTGTTAATCGTCTATGTGAAGAAGCATGTGCAGAGGTTGAGCGGCATACTATTTTGTGTGTTTATAGACCAACAGCATCAAACTTGTCATTGTTTTAAAATTACAATGGAAGAATTATTAAGTAAACTTTTTAGAGATAATAAATTAGTTTTTGTTTGTGATGACTTAAATATAGATCTGTTAGTCAATTCACCTGAAAAATGTAAGCTCATTTCATTGTTCAAATCATTCAACTTAAAATATTTATTTAATGAACCGACAATTATAACAGCAACTTCAGCTTCGTGCATAGATAATGTATTCTCTAATTGTAAAGTAAAAGATTCGGTTTTAATTAGTGGCGTTAGGTCAGACCATAGTGGTCAACTAGTATCTTTTGAGTCAGATAAAAAATTAAACCTAGCTAAATCAATTTGATTAAGACCTCATCTTAAAAATAAATTAAATTCTTTTAATAATAATGTTTTTAGCAACCTTGTAACGCCAGTTTTGATTCAAAAGACCCCAATATAAATTACGGCACGTTGATTTCTACAGTTTGCCAAGAATTCAATAAAACGTGTCCTGTAAAAACAGTATAAGTCAGCCATTTTCAAATCAAAATTTAGTGAATGGGCCACTGTGGACATAAAAAAAGCCGAGATATCTTATATAATTTATATTACGAGCTTTTCACCCTTATGTTAGAAACTATTCCAAAATATTTAAAAGAGTCTGCGCTCAGGCAAAATCTTAAATAATAATGAACAAGCTATCTTCATCAATAGCATCACATATTGTTATCGTCACGCACAATCCTATTAATTTGCGGATGATTTCAAGTTGATCTTGCCTATAAAAACTTTACAAGACTCGTATTTGCTACAGCCCGACTTGAATAGATTAGTTGAGTGGTGCAATGATAATAGACTGACCCTCAATTTGGATAAATGTATTCACATCAAATGTAGTCGCAACAAAAATCTCCATAACACAAAATACACGATTTCAGGCAAAATAGTTAACGAAGGGGATACTATTCGTGATCTGGGAGTCTTAATGGATAGTAAACTGACCTACAATGACCATATAGATAAGATAATAGCAAATGCGAATAAAATGCTAAGCTTTGTACTAAGGACCTAAAAGCCATTTAAAAATTCCAAAGACCAAAATTATTCTCTGTGAGACGCTGGTTCGTAGCAATCTAGAATACTGTTCACAGATATGGTCACCCCATTACAATGTTCATAAACAAGGAAGTGAGCGAGTCCAAAGAAGATTTTTATATCATTTATCCCTTAAAGATAACACCGCAAATCGACTCAGATCTTACAATGACCGTGCTAATCACTATAAATTTCAAAGCCTTACAAATCGTAGAAAAGTACTGGATCTTTGTTTTCTTCATAAAATAATGACATCAAAGCTAAATACTGAACTTCCGTCGAAAATCTCCCTTTATGTCCCTAGTAGAGTCTCGGCCCCATACATAAAAATTATTCGGACAACCTTCGCGCAAAACGAACTTAGGGGACAACTCTCCTCTTCCAAGGGCTACTAAATTGTACAACGCTATATGCCGCAAAGCTGACGTTGATATAAATCACGACTCTAATAACTCTTCTAAAAAGAAATTGTATTAGTACTTTAAAGCGAAATTGTATTAGTACTTTAAACCTTTGATTTATCGTTCTAAATCATAATTAATGTATAACTATATGTATATCTTGTATCAACACAATATTTAATTTAGTATACGTTTTATGTTATATTTCATTTTCATTTTAATAGTGATTCTAATTTTTTATGATTGAATCAGGGACATTTTATGCATAATTTCCGTTTTAATTTTATCTCAACCCTATTACATTATTTTTTTGGATTTTGACATGTTTAATTAGACTAGTTTTAAGTGTTGACAAATTTAATTCGATTAGTTATAAGTGTTGACATGTTCAATTTGACTGATTGTATAATTTAGACAGGTTCAATTTGACTAATTCTAAGTGTTTAAATAATATTTTAAGTTCAGTAATTTTAAATGTTGACATGTTTAATTTGAGTGTAGTTTAAGTGTTGACATATTAAATTGGTCTGATTTTAGATTTTTACATGTTTAATTTGCTTAATTCTGAATGTTGACATTTTACTCATTAAAAATATATTGACAGTTATTATTATTATTATTGGAATTCTAGTTAGTACAAAATTTTATCGTTTATTTTATATATATATATTTAGATATACAGTTTAGAAAAAAATATATTAGAAACCTCAATATCATTTTTGAAGACCTATCCATAGATACCCTACACGTATGGGATTGATGAATAAAAATATTTTTAGTTTCAGTTTCAAGTATAGGAACCCCCAAAATTTATTGTTTTTTTTTCTATTTTTGTGTGAAAATCTTAATGCGGTTCACAGAATACATCTACTTACCAAGTTTCAACAGCATAGTTCTTGTAGTTTCGTTAAAAAGTGGCTGTGACATACGGACGGACAGACAGACAGACAGACATGACGAATCTATAAGGGTTCCGTTTTTTGCCATTTGGCTACGGAACCCTAAAAAGGCAATGATAAGTGTAGATAGTTGTTTTGTTTTATCACCATTCGCCAATTTAATTGAAACCTATAGGCAAACCACTTATTTTGAGTCAATCTATCTGCCTAGCCTTATCACAGCTACGAGTATGCCGTGGTCGGCTTCCAGTCACACCTGATGCAGCTAAGTACCAGTAATTTACATGGAACACCTACATATCAGATCATATGAACCAGTATCAGGGTAAACCGCTACCTCTTGGCATGACTAGTGTCATATTTCCTGGCTTCTAAATATCCACGATGACTGATAAAAATCTACAAATAACAGCCGAGGTCAGCAGCTTTTCGTGTTGTCTGAGACATGTAGGAATCTCGGGACATTAAGATTGTGGGTGACAATCTACACGGATTGGCCTCGGCAATCATTGCTTGTACTTGAAGATGTAGCCAACAAATGGTTGGTGGCATGAAACTAAACTACAACGTAGGTTAGTTTATCTCAGTGATTGAATTCAGAGAATTGTTGCTATAATTGGGGAAAATAGGAGTAAAAAAAAAACAAATAAATTCTTTTTACAAAAAATACAGTGATTGAACTTTGAAGGATTTGTAAAAGAAATCGCCTGTCATTCTAGCTAGGTGACAACTTGTTAGTATCCGATCTTACAGGATCTTACCCTACTTAAAGTCGATAATAAGTAAACCGTTATAAACCATTATAAGCTATTATTGGATTCCAGGTATTTTTGTGGCAGAATCTTTTCTCTCTATAGGACGTAGTAATTTCTCGCTATAAGCTAATCTTTATAACTTAGGTAGATTATACCTATAGGTTCGGCGGATCTACAGATCGAAAAAATATTCTGTTTTTGTAATGGCCACAAATCCTAAGCCCTTATCTTTTTTTGGACTATGAAATTATTTGACAAAGGCTTTGATAATTTTATTATGTTTTAGTCAAAAGGCAAAGAAATTACCGACACGAGACGAATTGAATGTTAAACGCAAGTTTCGCGACAGGCTGTTGAAAATTCATTCAAAAAAACACCGAAAATAGCATTAAAAAAATATAAAAACTATCTTGACTTACTTGATTAAGATCCTATGTCCTCCATTGCAAGCTCCACGTCATTCCGCTGCTCCTTGCTCCTTCACCCAATATGATACGTCGTCGCGTCGCTAGGTTTGGCGAGGACGGCCACGATTTCTTTTCCCTTGAGATTTCCAGTCTATGGCCAGTTTAGGTTAGATCGGAATCCCTCCGGTGCGTGTGACCAACCCATCTACATTTACGACGCTTGGTCATGCGGTCGATTGGACTCTCGTGGCATCTCTCCAACAGTTCTACATTAGATATGGTCCAGGCCAGTACCTATATTCCGAGAATGAGACGAAGACATCGGTTGACGAAGACCTGGAATTGGCGTGAAATGTCCTTTGTTACCTTCCACGTTTCGCACCCGTAGTGCAGCACGGATTTGACAATGGATACGAAAAATTTGAGTTTAATCCTGCGGGTCAGTTTCCTTGGTTGCCAAAAAGCAGCTCGTGCTTTGACGATAAGTGAATCTTAGTGGTTTATTTATGTACCAGTAGGTATGTCTAGAAGAATGAATTCCAAAAGTGTCAGACGAAAAGATTCTCGAATCGCAGCGTATCTACCTTAGCTTTAGATTTTTCTCGTTACTTGCTAGTGACGGAACTGATAGACATTTTCCTTCGAGATCGTGCCTCAAATATAGATGTTACAGAGCAATCGAATCGAACGACAAGCCACCCGCAGACAGGTGCGAAGTGTTGAAGCGACAACGCTTTTTATAGAACAATAATTTGTCTTAAATTTTAACGCCATGTCACTTTGTCACGTCGCACTTATCTGCGAGAGCCTTTAAAAAGAAAGGATAGACTCAACAAACAACTCTTTGAAGTGGTAAGGGTAAAGTTGGGCTCAACCAGTGGTAAGTATGTTAACAAGGTCTAATAGACTGATTTTAGTTTGTTAAACGAAGCAGGCAGGTAACCTAACATAGTTTTACCTATGAGATCCACTTTTGTAGCTGAACTTACCTACATAATTGGCAAAGGTCGACCCGTGAAATTCATCAAGTCTCGTTTAACCTAATATTGTAATTTAGTTGACTCAAATGTATTATTAGCTACACAGTTTAGCAGAGAAATAAATGAAAAGAAATAATCAGATGAGAATATGAAGTAATAAAAATAATTAGAAAAAATTAGAAATTACAAAAAAAAACTGACTTACTCTCTAAATCCTCCAAATTTATACTTATAAAAAGATAGGATAAAGAAAAGGTATTTTGAATGTGTGAATGAATGTATATTTTTCATACTTATAGGTGAAAATCGTGTCTCTCTTCTATCTTTGGTAACTTTTAAATGGCCTTATTTTTGTTACTCTCATTTGTGTATTTTTTTGCTGTAAGTTTTCCTAAAACTGTAAAATAAATTAATTCTTTAATTATTTTATTTAATCACTTAAGAAAACTTACCGAATTCGAAATAAATCATTCGAAAACTCACAACAAACAAAACGAACTGCAAACACAAGCCACGACATGATTAGTCACGTGGACGCGGCAAAATGTTTTCGTCGCTTACTCGCTTGAATCGAATTTAACGCGCCGAACATGACAGATCACAAAAAAAACACAAATGCAGTTTCGGTTTCAGTCGAAGTTTCGACAGGTTTGCCGCCGAAACCGAAACTCGTTTTTAACGAAACCAGACCGAAACCGAAACCGAACTTTCGATCGGACACTAGTTACAATTCAACAGTTACTGCTGTCAACACATGAGATTGATCAGTTGGTAAGTATTCCGGAACATTTTGTGTGTTTGATCACTATTTCAGAAAGTATTGCCGGATTTTTTTACTAAGAATTTGTTGTTGAACAATATCAGAATCTACTTCAGGCCGGAAAACCTACCAAAATGTTGCGTTAAAGTACGGTTTGACACATTGTTTGCTCCATGCACTCAATTCAGAAATTAGCCCCACCCATCCAACTCATCTCGTGGATGAATTTTGACTTTTCAAGGCCAGTCAGAAAGTAGAAGTTACATAATTATTTCTAAAGCGTAAAGTGGGGAGGAATCTCCTAGGACACCTTTCTTTTCTTCAGTAGAGTAAAGATATTTTCTAGAGATGCGCTGACTATCCGATTATTCGGTTGTAAAGAGGACGACTAGTCGGCCAAACTGATCACGGTTTTGGAGGTATTCGGCAATTTCCGTGACGCTTCGTTTATTGCAGCTGATTCGCGCGGCAATCGTCGACTAGTCACCGACTAGTTGGGACATCTCTAGTATTTTATCTATAAAACATATTAAGTGGCTTAGATTACATAAGGGTATACGCAGAATTATAAAATTGTTTTCTAATCCCTCACAAGAAGGCATCTTTTCGGTCAGCTGAAAGCCCAAGGTACCTAGTACGTTTGGCAAAGCAACGTAAAACAACTTCTTTTGCCATTAAATAACGTTGTTTTTCATAGCAATACTATAAAATATACTATATAATCTAGATCAAAATATTTTTTTACCTACCAAGATACATCAAATGAAAGCCTTTTAGTTTTCTTCTTTTCGGTACAAAATTCTTAATGGAGGACATACCTAATCTCATAATTCTGAATCATAATAGCGTCGTCGGTCTGTAAGCAAATACTTACCGGTTTAAGCTTCTAAAACAGTGAACCTTTTACAATAACTGTAATAAATTCTACTAAAGTATTTAAATATTCTAACCGTCTTTCATCACTGTTAAACAGCCAGTATATTTTGTTGTAAAGCCTTCGTGAAGGCTTAGGCTAAGTGAAGAGTGAGATGACAGCAATTCCACCAACAGTTCTATTCCGTCAAAATATCACCGTGAAAACTGTGAAGGGAAAAAGAATTGAGCTGTCAATACAAGCAATCAATGTGGAAGGACGGTTCACTTCAATCTCACTGCAACTAAGTGTTCACGGTGAAATATTTACAGAATAGACCAGCTGAAGTTTATTTATTTATTTATGTACAACACATTACAGAGAAAAGAAAGAATACAGATAGAAGAGCACAAATGTACTGCTTATTTAAATAGAAATTTCTTTCAGCAGACCTCCGACATGATAGTTGGATGATAGACGAAGACACAGTGTGTAGAAAGAAATAAGGAAACCTAATACTTAATGTAAGTCTGAAATAGCGAAGTCAGAGGCCTTTGGGGTTTTCCAGAGGTGGCTTAATTAATTCTGACACCAGAGGTGGCCACACCTCACACGAAAAGAAGACTAAGGAAACCTGAAATAGACTATAAAAACTTAACTAATTATATGTAAATTACACGTATGTATACCTTAACTAAATAGAAGATAAAAATACATACATCAAATAAACAAAATTACAATATGGTAGAGAGTTATTGGACTGATAGCTAACTTCACGTAACTTTTCACGGTGATATGCTTACAGAATAGAACTGCAGAGCACGTCTGCAGATCCTCTTGACACACTTTACAAACAATAAAAAAACTTTTTAACTAAAAATCAAACCGACTTCCAGAACAAAAAACTACAAAGCAAAAAAATAAAATTCTTTTCCGAAGTCGGTGCCTTTTTTACCCATTGTTTTCCGTTTTTCGACACCGACTTCGGAAAAGAATTTTATTTTTTTGTTTTGTAGTTTTTTGTTCTGGAAGTCGGTTTGATTTTTTTCACCTCAGCACCTCAAACAAGCAGGTTTTGCTGCTTAAAGACAGTGAGCAAATACGCTCCTGATTCAAATATAGAATCCTTCTCTTAGTCGGGATTCAAAATCAACACTCGCGGCAAAAACCAACTTTGCTCTCTTGTTGCACAAATAACTATTGTTAAATAGTTTTTTATTTTTCTGTTTTTAGTTTTGGTAGGTACCTCCAATTAACATGATTATCATTTATTGCCAAAGTACATCTCATGGCGATTCCAATAAGCCCAAACACGACTAGGATACTTTGTTTTATTTGAGAGTTCCAGTGCCTACCTTCATCATCAGATCAGTTCGATGGTGCCATTTTCATTAGTACCATTTATTTATAAGTATTTGTATCATTATAGTCGAGATATCTTATGCCCGTCAGCATTTAGGAGTTCCAGTGGCCATTCTATGGTCTTGAGAACCTCCTCCTTTTTTTTGAAGTCGGTTAATGAAACAATCAAATAATGGTTGTCGCTTCAAGTTTAATGCATCATCACAAACGTTCCTTACTCAACAATTAGCCACTTTAAGTCAATGAAAGGTTGTACGTGCTCAATCTCAAAGAGCTCCTAATAAAACTGAACCCCTCCACGCTAAGGGGATATGGCATTATTGTTTGTTTTCATAAATAAGGAGGAAATTGAATGAATGCGAGTAACGTGTCTGTTAATGACGCGAAAAATGCTGAGATAAAGCGGTGTAGTTTATTTAGGCAGTGGTGTCTCATCCCATACAAAGAAACCGTGCCGACGGTCTATACTGATTATACTGATAATTTTTTGTATATCGATCGCGTTTGGTTCCGTTCCGTTCCGTTTCACGGATATAGATGGTGATCTATCTATCGCCGTGGAACGGAACCGAACGTGATCGATTTACAAAAAATAATCGGTATAATCAGATGAAAAACGCTAGTTACGTCGGCACGGTTTCTTTGTATGGGATAAGGCATCTGTATGCTAGTATAATATTATCTGTGATTTAGGTAAATTGTGCCTGTAGGACGTACACACCGTTTCTGAAAGGCCCTGTCAAAACAATAACTAACTAACACGCTATCTCATTTTAACTAATTGACAAGGGAATCAAGTTAAGTAATCCTGATTCGAAAGTCGGTGTCATTGGTAGCTCTTGTTTTTATCGTTTTCAACACCGATTGCCAAGACGAAAGTTATTTTTGCATTTTTTTTGTGTTTTGCTTTAGAAGTCAGTTTATTTTTTGTGATAATGTTTTTATTTCTCTCTTTTTACCCTATCACCAAAAAGTGAGCAAGTTCTATAGTAAGGTACCTAAAGGATTGACCAAATACCCATGGTAACTTAATTTACACATTCGTGTTGTTTGTCGCTAAGGAGTTCGGTTGTCATATTCCATATCTTGACAACTGCTGAATCCATTTTGATGAAACTTGTAACGCTGTTAGATACTTAATCCAATAAAAAAAATATTGTTTACGATCCGTTAAGTAGTTTCGGCGAAATGGGTGGAGAAAATATAAACATAAATACACTTATGAAATTTGGCACACATACCAGGCCCCTCAGAAAGTATTGCGAAAAAAAGTTTTTATATATGGGAGACTGGCCAGTTATAATGTTTTTCGAAAATATGATTATTTATAAGTAAAAATAAGTAAGTTCCAATTTCAAAATTTCCCTCCACATTTTTTGCGAGTTAATTCAAAGTATTGTGTCTCACTGAAATATGGATCTGCGCCGGGAACATTTTAGAGCTATGATTTTATACGATTTCAAGTGTCGCCTGAAACCGGATGAATCGTACGATAGACTTCAAATGGCATTCATGGATGAAGGCCCTTCCAAGGCAACCGTGTATCGTTGGTATAACGAATTCAAGCGCGGTCGACCAACTTTGGGGGATGACGAAAGAAGCGGTCGCCCTTTGACGGCTGTTACCGAAGAAAACGTGCTAGCAGTGAAAAATTTAATCCAAGACAATAGGCGAATTACATATCAGGAGATTCAACACATATTGAAGATTGGATCGGGAAGCGTTCACGAGATTCTACACAGCCATCTTCGCGTGAGGAGGATAGTATCACGCTGGGTGCCGCACAACCTCACCGATGCTCAGAAGCAGGCCCGGGTGGAATGGTGCCGTGATATGCTTAACAAATTTGAAGCAGGCTCGTCTCGGCGTGTTTACGACATCGTTACAGGTGATGAGTCCTGGATTTATCAATACGACCCAGAAACCAAGCGCCAGTCGACTGTTTGGGTGTTTCAAAATGAGCCAACGCCTACCAAAGTGAAGCGATCTAGAAGCGGGGGTAAGATTTTGATCGCTAGCTTTTTTAATTTGACTGGCCACTTGGTATCAATTCCCTTACGGGATCAAAGAAGCATTAATGCCGAATGGTATACTACCAAATGTTTGCCAGAAGTTTTCTCTGTTATAAGCAACAAGCGACCAAACACAGGGCTCCGCGGGCTACTGCTCCACCACGACAATGCACCTGCGCACACCGCACTCAAAACGAGGGACTTCCTGGACAGCACGCCAGTCAATTTCCTGGGTCACCCTCCTTACAGCCCTGATCTAGCACCGTGTGACTTCTTTTTATTCCCAAAAATAAAAAATCAGCTCAAAGGGATACAATTTTCGTCGCCGGAAGATGCGCTGGCTGCGTTCGAGCAGGCTGTAAACGAGGTGTCTGCGGCGGACTGGAAAAAGTGTTTTGAAAACTGGTTTAGGCGCATGAATCTTTGTATAGAGGCTGGTGGAAAGTACTTTGAAAAGATTTAATAAAAATATATGTACGTATAGAACAATTTTTTTTAGTTTCGCAAAACTTTCTGAGTGTCCCACGTATTTAGGAGCCCATATAGAGTAACATATGTGAATATTGTGTAATTCCAATAAAATTATACAAACGTGTCGAATTGATTAACTACCTCCATTTTTTGAAGCCGGTAAAATGAATGGACTGTCAAAACCCTGTTTTTTTTATAAACTGTCATATTTAACAGTGGGATATCTCAATAACCCCGTAGAAGCGCTCAGGAATTGCTATCAAAGGTAGAACATAATATTTCAAAATTTCGCGTCTGTGTTGTCGCCTTTCTAATCAAAAATAAGACTGGTAATTATGTGTTTGAGCCGTTTGGGGTTGAAACACTAGGGCCATGGGGTCCGAGTGAACACCTATTATTTCTGGATATCGCCAAGCGGTTGGTCGACTCTTCACGAGACCGGGGCTGGCCTTTTTTTTTGGCCAAAGTATCAGCATTGCCATCCAACGTGGTAATGCTGCCAGCCTTCTGGGCACTTTTCCTGTTGACAGCGATGTGGACGAATTTTTTTAATGCCCTGTAATCTATCTATAATATAAAAATGAATCGCAAAATGTGTTGGTAAGCGCATAACTCAACAACGCCTGGACCAATTTGGCCTTTTAAATGTTTTATTTATTTTAAATGTTCGTTGAAGTTCAAAGATGGTTTTTACGGGGCAAAAATTGGAATAATTGCCGGAAAAAAAAAACAGCCCTTTTCTTTTTCCCATACAAAAGTTTTCTAACTTAAACGTAGTAAATTTGAGCTTTATTGCTATTGTATAAGCTATTTTTGCTTAGTGTAGGGTAGGGTAGTGTAGGGTAGGGTAGTGTAGGGTAGAGTAGGGTAGAGTAGGGTAGGGTTGGGTAGTGTAGGGTAGGGTAGTGTAGTGTAGTATAGGGTAGTGTAGGGTAGGGTAGGGTAGTGTAGTGTAGGGTAGTGTAGGGTAGGGTAGTGTAGGATAGGGTAGGGTAGTGTAGGGTAGGGTAGTGTAGCGTAGGGTAGGGAAGGTAGTGTAGGGTAGGGTAGTGTAGGGTAGCGTAGGGTAGTGTAGGGTAGGGTAGTGTAGGGTAGGGTAGTGTAGGGTCGGGTAGGGTAGGGTAGTGTAGTGTAGTGTAGTGTAGGGTAGGGTAGGGTAGGTAGTGTAAAGTAGGGTAGATAAATGTTTGGTGTTTTTATGGCAAATCAAAGTTTGCCGGGTCAGCTATTTTATTTTATATATTTTTTTTTTAGTTCTAATATTAGTTTGTTAATAATAATGTACATGTGTAAATAAATATAGCCAAAATAAGACTTTAGTGGATAGCTTTTGTAACTAAGTAGCAGGTGCCTATCTGGTAAAAGTTTAGTAATACTTCCGAAGTTTGGCTTATTGATGTTTCTACATAGGAGTATGCTTACAGTTTTTAATCTAATCTACTACGTTGAGGATAAGACCAAAGTTTTGGACTTGTTCTGAAAAGTATCTGTTTGGGAGGTCTAGAAGTTTTTTTACATCAACAGAGTTAAGATTAGATCATCGTGATAAATTTCTTCCCTTTCCAGTGACTAAGTACCAATTTTTTATCTACCAATCAAAACTAAAACAGACATGGAAATAATCAACCCATAAGGTCCATTATCCATTGTGTTTTAATGTTGACTTCAGCACCTTTATTTAGGTCACCATAATAAATGTATCGCAATCATTGACATTTACCCCGTTACCTGATTTACATTCCGAAACTATCATCATCCCATCATCAGCCTATTAATGTTTCCACTGCTGGGACACAGGCCTCCTCTCTGTGCGAGGGAATGGGCCGTAATCCACCACGCGGGCCTAGTGCGGGTTGGTGGATGTCACATATCTTCGAATTTTTAGTTCTAGGACAAGCCGGTTTTCTCACGATGTTTCCTTCACCGTTTTGAGAGCAGTGGTGAAGAAATAATTTACACAAAGTAAAGCGCCTGCCTGGGCCCGAACCCACGACCTACAACTTGTAAGTCGCAGCCGACACCACTGGGCTACCACTGCTCATTCCGAAACAGAATGCGTGAATGCCACAAATTAAAATGGAAACGTAAAAGTATTCAAACACATTTCGGAAATTAATTTATGACACGTTTAGGAAATTTACTGCAGAAAATTACACCAATTCTGGGCAAGCAACCGTAGAGAATAGCCGAGAAAAATCACCGGCACATGTATAATAAATTTGTATCTCAGACACGATCTAAAATTATAGGTTAATCTATGCCCCACAACAAATTCATAGTCAAAGGTACCCCCTCTGACTATGAATTTGTTAAATCTATTATTTACGTACGGCAAATAATTTTCTTTAATGGCCTTTTAAAACCCATTTTCACCTAAATAAGATTTTAACTCAGTCGCGCTTCGTTTTACTCCTGTAATTACTGTGCTACATTCTTACTTCTCTAACAATATCGATTTTAAATAAAGAAATAGACAATTGAATGGGGAACGTTTTCCAAGAATTTGCCCTTTTAATTAAAGGCATAAGTCTCAAATTTCGCAAAAGATACAATGGTTTTCTGAATTCTGAAGTAATTTTATAGGGAGCACAGCCTAAAATGAAAGCAGTGTGCTCACAAAGAGAGCTAAAATAAATGAGGGCAACCGATACAAGCAAAAATGTGTTATTTTTCCTGTTAAAAAGCAAACCGCTTTCATATAAAGCTACAGTATTATGTTCATAAAACGTCACCCGAGTTGTTCAATGTAGTATGGAATACTTACGTACTGCCTGCCTATGAGGAAGTGGTATATATACATGCTTTGTACGCACGGTCACTTCACTTGAGCTTTAATGATACAGTCGTCGTTGTCGACTGGCGCGACTTCTTTTTCTTTAATTTAGGTCTACCAAGTTTAGAAGATTTATTCTATGATCATAATTCTTCATTTATTAAAATAGTTTGCGGCATAATACTTGCCCTTAATAGTACTTGGGTCTTCAATTAATTAGTCCTTCGAGAAGGATTCTCAGTATTCTAGGCTTCAATTAAAAAAATTATATGAAAGGTTAGGTAGGTATAACTGAAACCTAGATAAGGATTTCCATTAAATACCTAGGTCGATAGGCAGTCCTAAAACCTGACCGGTGCGGGGGATTGAGCAGTACTAAGCTATGTACAGGTATAATATAAGGTGCAATCTTGCGCTAATGATATTTTATAGAAATCTACACCAAAGAAGATAACCTATGATGTTAGGGTTTTAGCATACCATTATTTATTCAGAATGAGAGTCGGCTACAAGAGCTTTAATTTCATTAACTATTCAGGAAACTTACAACATACAATTTTCATTGCAATTTCATTGAATTTCAATGTGTGCTCTCTGTAGCAAAAATGTTAAAAGGTTAAATGCGACTTCCAAAAATATTACAGAAGTTTTTACTGCCACTCGAGTATCTTTTGGCAATGTAAATATTTCCGTTCATTTACTTTGAATGTTTGTTTGACTTTTAAGGTGCCAAATTATAGCATTGTTATGCATGGTGTTCACTCTAGCAACTTTTTACTGTAGAAGTTTTATTTGGATTGTTTTTTCTCGTGCAAAATTGGAGAAAGACAACTTGCCGTAAATATATCGCAGATAAAGTCTCTTGTTTATGTCGATTTGACGTAAAAGGCCTGCATGTGGGTAACATGCATTTACGTCATCTTTAAAATTGGGAAAATTATGGGCAAATGAAATAGTTTTTTGTATAGTTTTTTTTTTTTAAATCCAATAATGTATCTTTATGTATTTGTTAGAACTAGCGGCGAGCGTGTCGTTGTCAATGAATAGATACCACTCAAGCCAAGTGTTTAGTGTAGTGGAGTGGATACGAACCTTGTAGTCTTCTGCCACATCTACATATGTATGTGTTTTAGCGTCAAATGCACCTCTTGAACTGCAAAAACCGGTCGAGTCTGCGTTGAACCGTGGAGTACAAACTTACCAATAACTATGTTTTTAAACCTGATAGATTCACGGTCCGATACTAAAAAGATTTTCATCTAAAATTTTCCTAACAACTATGATAGTATCCACATAAATTTTATTACAGTATGAACAAATTGAGTTATGTACATTCCGAGAAGAGAAATCTTTTGCAGCTGAATAATATTTATTTGGGTAATACCAATATCCTAAACAGACATGGGTAGCTGTCTTGAGTCCTAAAGGCATCTGTTTTCTTCCATAATAAAGTGGAATACACACCAGACGGTTGTTATGTATTTCGAGCATGTTTCGGCCCGCAATAAAAATAGCAATCAATTGTATGAGTTCCCTTAAATATTCACTGAACAGTTAACTTTAAAATTTTGTAGCAAGCGTGCTTATTTATTCCGCAATATGGTTGATGAATGCAATTTGTGTTTAAACCAAAATATATTGATGTTTGTGTTGCCTTATGTTGGCTATTTTTAGTAGGGCGTGTTTATAACAAATGCTGCTAATTTTATTTAAGTAATTAGAGATATGCCTATAAGTAGAAAACGTTTACGAGTTACTTTAATAATACGAAAGAAAATATCACAGAACGTTTGCTTAATAAAGTATTGATTTCGATACACAAGGTTGTTCGTCGTTCTCGTGAAAGAACTCCGTGTTAGTTAGTTTCCGTAGGTAGATACTGCAGCTTAATGATGTCGGCATGTTGCCGCTATTTCAGCACTCCTCGTTTTTATTCGCAAACTTTTATGAATGGCATCGCTACAGAATAAAAATGTTCAAACTTAATAAAATAGAAATGCACTTATTACATGTCTTTTTTAACCGAATAGAGCAGCACCTGTAGCCAAGTTGACAATCTACAATCGATAACATCAACTGCCTAGCCTTTTTCCCAATTATGTTGGGGTCGGCTGCCAGTCTTACCGGATTCAGCTGAATACCAGTGTTTTACATGGAGCGACTGCCTATCTGACCTCCACAACACAGTAACTGGATAACACGGTACCCCTTGGCAAGACTGGTGTCAGATCTCAAGCTTCTGACTACCCGTAACGACTGTCAAAGAACTTCAAATGACAGCCGGGACCAACGGCTTAACGTGCTTTCCGAGGCACGAAGGAAACTCGCTATATTGAAATGGTCAACCATCCACGGACCGACCTCGTCAAGCGTTGCTTAACCTTGATTTTTAAATGATGTCGTCGCTCCATATCGATGCATCTTTTTTCAGTTCCGATGCAGAACACAGAACGATACAGCACGAAGAATATTTCAATCGAAGAAAATTGCATATCGATTTTGTTTTATACGCGATTCATGATTTTTTCTATCATGAAATAAATGTACAGTACAACTATTTTGTTATGTCCCTCGGCAATCATCGAATTTCCGAATACAAACGAATGCTTACTTCCATCTCCATCAATTATTATTAGATTTATCGTGTAAAATAATTTGAATAAATAATAAGTAAGTGTTGTTTTGTTTTGATTTCCGTGTAAAATATATCATCATCATCATCATCAGCCTATTAATGTTCCCACTGCTGGGACACAGGCCTCCTCTCTGTGAGAGGGAATGGGCCGTAATCCACCACGCGGGCCCAGTGCGGGTTGGTGGATGTCACATGTCTTCGAATTTTTGGTTCTAGGACATGCCGGTTTCCTCACGATGTTTTCCATCACCGTTTTGAGAGCAGTGGTGAAGAAATAATTTACACAAAATAAAGCGCCTACCTGGGCTCGAACCCACGACCTACAACTTGTAAGTTGCGGCCGATACCACTGGGCCACCACTGCTCTCCTGCACTGTGTAAAATATATAGCTGTAAATATTAAAGCTTTAGCAACTTTTCTCTCATTTTTAAAACAAATTACATTATGTCAAAAGAGTATTAACAACTCTATATACTTCCAAGTTGAATGAGAGCGTCCGGTTTGCACCAAGCTATATAAAAAAGTACTCTGACGATGACGACTGATCCGACGACTGACGAAACACTAAGTTTGCCGAGTGACATTAAATGTTTGTACTGTACTGTGATGTAACTTCAAAGTAATGAAGCTTTCTACTAGTGAAGGAATCTGTGTAATCGGATGACGATCTCTAGAGATTAACTTTTATAAAAGTACTTAGTACTTTATCTCTTCATATTAGGTACTGGTATTTTCCCTCGAGCTCGTTACTGTGGCCTATCACGCAGAAGAGGCTAGTTTTTATCGTGAAGTTTTCAGGATAAAAAGTAGCCTATGGGAGTCAGCGGTATTCCAAAGTTATATCAATAAATTCTATCAGAATTTTTGTAATTGAATCAGTACCTACTTTAAAAGTAACTTCCTCTTAACAAAAAAACAATTTTACCTTTTTATATTACTAGGAAAGGCCTAATTGTATCAGTATGGGGTAATGTAGGAACAGTTTTGTGTTGTATTGGTTTACATGAGAATAGATTGTGAATTCTACTTACTATTTACCAGTATCTCTATTTCCTTATGTGTAGCGAGCCTGTGTAATGTCCGGATTAACGATGGTCCGTTATGGCCCGAAATAAATAATGAACCTCGAAATGAGGACAGCGTTTAAGGTCAGCGAAAATTTTACCAACTTGCGCTTCAGTAAGCCTACACGGAACTAAGTTTTCTTCGTATTACGTATTCAGTTTACCGAAAGTCTGATAACCGGTTTTGCCAAGGGTTTATCTTACCGGTGTTATCTTACCGGGCTGAGGCTGACCCCAACAATTTTGGGAAAAGGGGTGGCAGAAGATGATGTCGTTTATATGCAAATGAAGTCAACAATTTGAAAAAAGAATGGATGTAGGTAGGCAATCCGCAGCCTCTATAATAAATTTTATACTACTTTTAGATGGGTAACAAAATTTTTACACTTTCTGTTTTGGTAGTTCACGTATAGCCAGAAGGCGAATAAATATTTTATTCCTAAAATATTTTATTTAGTTTGAAATAGTGCCTACCTTGATATTTTTGCCAACAGTTTTAATATATTAAAGTAATTTAGGGTAGGGAGAACTAATTAAAATGTATGACCACACAGACTGAGTTTTGTTTTTATTTATAATTTTATTTTGGGCCGATTATACCCGATCGTAAAAATGTAAAACTGAAAACTACTTTTGGGTAGAAATATTTAAAAGTAATACATTCTAATACTAAAATTCTCCGCCTACAAAGTCTCAATTTTTTTTACAATGCTACGATTTCGTAGAAAAAAAGAGGGTTCCATATGTTTACAACAAAGTGTGAAAATTGAAAACGAAAATGGTGTTGTAAAAGATAAAATACGACTTTAGTTGAAAGTGTTTTACATTATTTTACCTGGAAAATGAATGCGGAATGTGAAATAAAAAAATCCATCTGTTTTTCAAAAGGAATTTTATTTTACGGAGGGACGTAATACTTAATTAATGATAATATCATATTTTCTGTGGAATGTGTTTGAAATAGGAGCATAAGGTGAAAGTGGAAAGAAAATGAGATGACTCAAACAACCAATAGGTTTACATTATTTTCAAATGTCTCCGTAAGCTTCAACACATTACAATCTGGAACCTATTGATGTTGATGAGAAGGTCAACATCAATAGGCTCTCGTCTTCCCTTTGGTAAAAATCTGCCCTAAAACCAGGTATTCAAATAAACTTCTTGAGTAGGATACGGCACCTCAGGGAGACATAAGTACCTATCATTATAATGCATTCGAGTGGCTGCGAAACCCTCAAAAGAAATCAAGAACTTGGTAAAATGTAGCATAGCATCGTAAGATTTCATTCATGCTAGCTGGGCAGTTTTTCACGACGCGACGCTGTAAAGTTATTTCCTCTACATTTATTTGCTAGGGTTCAGTACTATAAATGTAATACTGTAATGGTTAATAAGAGTATGGTCTGTCTGTTTGTACTGGCAACGCAGATAGTACCACCTGTGTCCTACTAGTTTACGACCTTTCAACTGCGGAATATATACAGGTATAATATTTTACTATACTAGGGTAGAAAAAGCTAATGGTACTTAACGTTTTAGTTTTCGTCAAAATCGAGTCTGAGACAGATTTCCGTATATTATTGCTATTTCTAATACTATATACATATAGTTAATATATAGTTTCTGATTTTACCACATTTGGAATATTTAACCAGTCGGTATATTGTTCACTTACATAAAATGTAAGACAATGCCATTTATATTATAAATGGCAACAACTTATTAATGTTTTTCAGTGCTGCGGAACCTTAACTACGTGTCGACTGCGACCGATTCAATCTTCTAACTTTACTCGCGTGCTTGGCAACTTTTTTATACGTTTAAATAAATCCTAAAATAACTGACTAAGACGCTTTATGTCTAACAGTGCTTTAAATCTTTCTTTCATTTTTAGATAGTTAAATAATGAAGTTTTGAAAGTGTAACATCTGTCCAGATTCTAAAGAGTCGCAGAGGATTTGTAAAAAACATCTTCAATACTTCGGTAGCTTGTGACCTTGGTTTAGGGAATTTCTATTTTTATCTATCATGATAATCTGTTTATAGTAAACATTTCATACAATAACTGAAAAAACTATTAAACAATAAAATAGGCGCAGGCCTTTATGTAACGCGTACCTCGCTATGTTAGATTCGTGGAAGAATATATTTTGGAATGTCCGTTTGTTTTGCTCGCCCCGTAATTTGTTTTTGGTTGGCATTTGCAGCGTGAAATATTCAAAATGTTTATTTAACAAGTGGACTCATTCCAGGAATTATTTGGAAACTTGTAATATCACAGGGAGTTTTTGTTTCATAACAACCATTTATCGATTACACCACGTTAACTTTTGGGTAAATGTATTTAAAGTATCGCCAGATAACCAAAAAATAAAACACGTTAACACGTGTCTACCAATAATGTATTTCAATATTTCGAAACGATCAGAAAAAAATGTAAAGGCAGTGTCGCTAATACGATCAAAACAAACGTATCGCGATAAGAGACACTTTCGCATGGCATGAAATTATTTTCAGTAATAAGTTAATATCTCCTAAACGCGTGGAACAATTTATATGATTTAAACGCATAAAACATGTTTTAAGGTAACCTAATTATACTTTTTGGTACAAGTCGGTTCGATGACTTTTATTTTTTTATGATTCTTTACTAAGAGAATACTCAAAAGTATCATAAATAAATCCATCAAGATACGATCAAAAACTGTCTGTCCCGTTGATAAGTAATAGAAGTTTAACAAAGTTACTTATAACATAACTTTTCCTTGTTTTTTCCAAGCTTTCCGTTTTATTTCTGATCTCGTATTTACTTCAAGTTAATGCTATCAAGTTCAATTCCCTGAGTTTGCCAATCTCCTAGGGGATTTGGCAGTGTAGCGGATTATGATGACTGCTTCCCTGTTGCCTTTAGTCTGGCAATAAATAATTCTTTGTTTGTGGGTAATAAGTCTTGGCTACATGAAATGTGATTTGTGCAGTCTTCGCTTAAAGGCAAACATTGAAACTCTTTTAAAGAGCTATATTAACTGTCTGGCCTTGAAAGCCATTAGTACAGATTTAATTTACTATTTTAAGAAAAGACAATGGAATATTTCACTTAAGTATACTGCCCATTCATCTCACAGTTTCACCTCTTAAAATATATATTCTCAAATAGGTGTTCATATGAGATAAAAAGATTTCATTGAGGGATGTAAGTGAGAACGAATTATCCAATTGATATAAAATCTTCTCGCTCGTAAAAGCCAGATTAGTGTCGAGATTGTCATAGATATAAAACTTGAATAGGCGAGAAGCCCTGACGAATCCCTAAAGAGTGTTAAAAACACGTTACCTATTTTCGTTAAGCACTTTTATTGATAACTAGCAGTTGCCCGACTTTGTATGCGTGGAATTCGGTTTGTCACGCACTGTTAGTGGCTACTAATACTATTTATTTTCTCCCAGCACAGTCAGATAAGTTTACATTAGTGCCTAATAATACTTTAAAAAAGAAGTTAGATAGTAGACTAAGATACATTACAAGAATCTTTATATACTCAAATAACGTTGATTGTTTTTCTTTCTAAGACATTACTAACTCGCGAGCAAGCCACATACATGCAGATAGCCATAGAAAATACAATTAGACCTTAGGTCGACACCAACGGCTTTTACCTTTGTCTCGTGTTTTTTAATATGAATAAAAACAGTTTCACCTAAACCAAGCCCAGTGAGAATTTCGGCTTAAGGCGCCGATTCCCTTGAGTAGCTGATTTTAAAATGAGAATGACGTCTAAACGGCTAGTCGTAATTTATTGGAAAAAATATATGTTATATAAGACCATTTGCTTAATAATTTCATCTGAGCAAATTTTGAGTTTTATTCGTATAACATAGTGTAATTAATTTGTAAAGTTATGTCTAAAACGGACAAAAACACGACAATCACAACAAAACCGCTGGGCGTATTTTAATGAAATCGACGTTAAAGTCATAGAATAATAAGAAAAGTACAAAAAACTACTAAATTTCGGGTCGCGCGGGTGAGAAACGAGGGCGCGTTTTGTTCTCTCAAGGTCGTTGGCGTTAGTCGTCGTCTTAAATAATGTTTCTCTGAAGAGCAGTTTCCTTAAGTCGGGTTCCATTGCACAGCTTGGGTGGGGTAAGATTTTATGTTCGATTTTGTGTGAAGGAATCCAACCCGCATTGAGTAGAAGGACACTGTTAAAAGATATAAATATACCACATCTGCAAATATTTTTTCGTGTTACCGCGGTTTTTTGTTGGCTGTCTAAATCGATTGGGATTTTTTAAAACAAACATAATGCCAAATTTCTTATCCCATAAGGCAAATAGCGTGATAATTTATAGTCTATATGTTGCTTTGATCTCTAAGAAATGTATGTGCAAAATTTTTACAGAATCTGTTCAGTAGTTTTGGCGTCAATTTGGCATTGCAGCAGACAAACAGCGAAAATGTGTCAATATCCTTCATATACCAAAAATATTCAATGTACAGTTTTGACGTCTCTACGATTTTACGTCTCTATGATTTTATTATATCTATAGATGCTGTTTTCGTGGCGTAGTACGAACATTGAACGGTAATTTTTCATGTGGAATTATAATCTCATTGTGAGACTTTTCGTATCTTTTGCAAGTAACGTTTTTCAATCCTGGTTTTGCTTTATCATCTTTGCCGTTCCAACGGATCCTGCTACAGGAAATATATTCAATAGAATACCTTAACATACTCTGCAAAACTTCTCTGGTTCACACTACCCTCTAAATATTTATTTGCATAGGATCGTTGCGCCCAGAAAACTGTATCATAAATACGTTGAAGGTATTTTATTGCTTTAAGACTACCGGAAAGTTGTATTTTATTTGCGAAAGGAAATATTAAAACGAGCTGGCAGTTAAGTATTCAAAGCAGAATCTGATGAAACCCAGACGTTTGTAATGAAGTGTTTCTTTTTGTTAGCTTGTTATTTATTACTTTGCATATATAGCAACCGCCTCTTACTACACCTGTTTTCATTTTAGGAAAAAATCTTAAGAATCCTAAATTGTGTTTAACTGTCATTGCTACTATTAGTCGTTTCTAAGCTATTGTAACAACAAAATGGAAATGCCATTAGGACACAAAAGGAAAAGTAAGGTAAAGTATGTATAGAGAGAAAAATGGCACGAAAATAAAAATGGCACGAAAATAATGATACAAATAATGGTTTGAATTCTCCGACAGATATCTCCACAAAATATCAATAAAGATTGTCACGTCGTCATGAGTTGGGTCTAATATAACTCACTTTTATGACATCTGAAAATGTAATACACTGGGCAAATATCATTACAACTTAACCCTTCTATTGTCATAGCAGGTGCGGAAGTTTTGACATCGTAGGCCTACAGTTTCAGAAGTACCGTTGTAATGATACCAACTCTTGTTAATAAGTTCAGCCACTATAGAAACATACAGTTTCCGATGTAATTCTATCAGCCGCTGTGGTTGTTCCCATGCAATCGTAATCCTGGCAGATGGGCTGTTCCGCGAGTAACAAGATTTTAGAGCTATTCCACTTTATTGTATTTTATGATGAAACGACAAAACCGTTGTTTTATAAAAATGTATATTCCATATATTAAGCCATAAAAGCTATTAAAGTTTGGCCATTTACATAGATTTCCTGTTTTCCCTTTTTAGTATATAAAGCCATAAGTATCTACGTCTAAAATTGCATCGTAAATGTTAAACTCTCGTTATTGTTTCAGGAGAAGGCTGACGAAGCGCGTGATTCAGTAAGGAATGAACCATGATCGACCCGTCAACTGAAAATATGTACGGTATCAAGTTATTCGTAACCAAAGATTTTAAGCAGAACAATGTATGGGGGCTTTTAACAAGACAGAGGCTGTTGACGGGGGTGCTGTTAATGTGTCGAGAGTGAACCTGACAATATACTCGCTCAGTGATGACGAGTATTATATTCGACAGAACGGACGTTCGAGCCATATTCATTACGCTGTATACAATTGTGTTCTGTTGCTGTTTCTTTGGTAAGTAAAAAAAAAAAAAGAAAAAAAAAAAGAAAAAAAAAATTGTAATAATATTGAACATTTGATGTTATGGTTAAATTCTGTTGTACTACTTATCTAAGAATCTATTTGAATTTATTAATAATCTTTTGAATCTATTTGATCGAGAAATGTGTCGTTAAAGGTATATTAGGACTTTGATCCAGACAGGCAGAAAACTACTTTGTTTTCAGAGTAGCGAGACGGACATTAAATAAACGACGTCTGCATTAGCCGTACAAGAGAGAAAAGCTTGCCGATTCTAAATCATATAGTTTATTGCGATAAAATAGCCATATACTAAGTAGATACAGAGCATATAACTTAATAAAAAGGAAAACACATGTTGCACACAAGAAAATCCATAAGGAAACTGCCTTTATTAATAAGTTAACATAATTATATAGGTGGCTCTATACCCTTAGCTTGTCAAGTTGAGGGAGCAACATACACCCTTTTCTCGAAATAACTCTGCCATACATTCTTATAAGCACCACATAATTATACAAAAAGATTGTAATTTACACCGTTACAGTCTTCATTGTCAAAATTAACAATACAATCTAGTTAGAAGTTTCTTGCCTCAGAATGTATTAATGAGACATATTATCTTACATTTTAGGCTTAGCAATATTATTATGTTCTTGTTCGATCATATGAATTTTTGCATTAGAGGGACTACCGTAAAATCTGATTTCACCTCATATCCAAGGACAATACTTCCAAATTAAAAGTTTTGCGGCCATAAATTGCCGGTGATTTTCGCCTCTACAGATTTTCCTCAAGTCAAAGAGCAAGAATTTTTCTCATTTTCTGGCTTGTACTTAACTGATTACTTTTTAAATGCTTAGGGATTTAGAATTCTCGCCGTTTCTTTTAAGTGTTGTTCATGCAGAAGCTTTTTAAATAAAGTTACTGCTTAGACGGGTTGCCCGTAGATAAAAACTAAAACGGTCTTATTACAAAAAGCGGTTTAACTAAAAACCCAGGTTTAATCCTTGTTTATACTGTAGTTTATAGAGGTGTAAACCTCAGTTTTTTAGCTAAACCACTTTTTGTAATAAGACTGAAAGGGCTCCAAAATTTTACTACAAAGTGTAGATTGATTGGATTAATACATATTTTAGTAGGTTAAGTAATGTGTGTTCTGCACAGAGCACACACTTTAATAGTGCTGGCTTCTTAATTCATACACATATGGCTACCTATACCAGTACAAATGAAGTAAACCCTCATCAATTATGTCAATATCTATTGACATCATTACCATGTTGAATACGAGTATATTCTCGTTAACAACATGGTCTCGAACATTCACTAATATCTGGCAACGTTTCGCTGAATTATTATGAGAAATATTTGCTTTGTAGCGATTAAAATAAGATGGATGCAAATCTATTTGATTGATAAGTACCTAGTAAAATACACAAGGTACTTAAGCCAGACATAATTATTACGATTATATTATTGGGATTACCTATTTGTAGATAAATATGAACCGAATATTGAAGTGATCAAAACTCTATGATATCTAAAGATTTAATGTCAAAATATATACTGTCTTCTTATGGGGCTAATATGGCTGTACTACTGTACCCAGATCAACGAGATTAAAAGAAGAAGCAAAGTTTGGATTGCTTTATAAATACCGTATTGTGAAATATACGAGATTTCTCCAAAATGTTCATAATTTTCGAATGAAGCGCTCCTTACCGAGAACTGTTTGCTTTCTATCTAAAATGGGTATGACTCTCTCTTATAAATCACTACAAAATTTAGTTCTTTACCTGGGGCACATTGCACACGTGTGGGCTTGTCTTAAATCACATGGAAGTCTCGTATCTCATAAGCTGACGTATAGTTTTTCCTCAACGGCTATATTGGTTGTTGAATTTATTTTTTTATGCTTGTAACAACGTGCGGCTAGTTCTATAAGTTGGATGATAAATTGGGTAATTTTGTATTCAGTATCACGTCGGTAATTGTATACAATTTGGATGAAAATTATAATTGAAATACAATTACAATTTTCATCTTCGAAACCTCTTAAAATAGCATTGTATTTTCTCTTTGCGTTGGATTCAAAATGCTGTGGTTAAATTGTAAATTAGAGGAAGTGGAGAGAAGCCAGGAAGGCACAATCGAAATATTATCTTTATATTAAAATGTTCTTTAATGTGTTTGGTTAAGTAAATGAGGATTTTACTTGTAAAAAGTATTATTATATATTAAGTGTTATTGTGATTACTGGTTAGCATTTGAAATATCTCTAGCTACAATAGCTGTCTTATAACGCATTGGTTACATCAAAATCATGAATAAAATTGAAAATGTTTTTAACTCGAAAACTAAAAATAAGTTAAAAACTATTTACTTTGGTCTTAAAAAGCAGAACCATTTTAAAATTTAAATACTTGAGATCATAGTTTAGAAGGATAATCATTTGATGTGCTTACTAACAGTAGGTACTTACAGAAAATGAGTAGAGCCCTTAACAATGAAGGTTAAATAGTTTAGTATGAAGTAAGGGGATGGTCAATTTCAAAATCAGTTTTTAATTAAAAAAAAAGTGTCTTTGGTTTTAATAAGAAATAGCGGCAATTAATCGTTTATACAAAAGTGGGTTGTTTTCAATGAAGCAATGAAATAATTTCTGGCAATTTTGCAAGAGTGGTTCAAAATCCTAAAAAGAGGTTAAAATAACATATTATTATTATTACATTAAACAATCCGAACAACGCAAACCAAATATAGTGAGAATTTGTGTTTTTCTGTTGGAAAAGAAACCTTTACTCTGTTGAGTTTAGTTATAACATGCTGTAATCGTGACAATCTAAGAAGTCTGATGTGGTTTCTCATTTTAAAACCCGCGATAACAATGTACGTAGGACATTGTAAAATCCAATTCATAATCCAAAGTAATTTCTATGTGTTATTCGTAAGCATCAAGTTTACTTAATTTTTATTAAGTATTTTTATAGCTGTCTATTCCAACTTCTTAGATTATCACGACTATAGTTAAGGTTCTAGTTTCACGACTTCATATTTTGGTATTTTTTAGGCTTAGTTGTTCAATTAACAAAAGAAATAAGCCAAGGATAAACGGTTAAGTTACGGATTAATTACAAAACTGTTTTGTAAATCCATAGGTATGAATGCAGTCTATAAAAGATTTCTTGTAGATTTTCTAGCGCAGACAGGTATTCATTAAGAGGGTAGCTGTTTCAGGTAGGGTTATCATTTCAAAGGGTAAGTCCTGTCAATAAGACGGGCATTTGCAAAAAGTTCGGCACTTAATTTTAAATTCTTTCTTAACTGTATTAGTTACTAGCTTCTGTCAACGGCTTTGCCCGCGTGAATGTCGAAAATTATCTCAAGGGATAAAAGTATCCTATGTGCTATTCCAGACTTTAATATATCTTTGTGCCAAAATTCATCCAGATCCGTTCAGTAGGTTGTGCATGAAAGAGTAGCAAACATTCAAACACAGACACACTCAGAAACCTTCGCCTTTATATAGTGTGATGATATTTTATGGAAATTTTCTTCAAAAGCGAAGTCTAAGCGAATAAGGTTCTAATAAACTTCGGAGGGCTGAGCAAAAAGCCGGATTTCTACAGACCAATCCGGCCGGATAAACCTAGTTCCTAGCAGCTTACCTAATTTATATGCAGACGATGCGGGTTGAGTTGCTCGAGCTAACTGTGATCGTGAACTATTGCAAGCTGAAACAGTGCACGGCTGTACGGCTAGCCATTTAAGAAGGGAGACTTTACAAACAACTATTAAGTGGCCTTTACAAGGTGTAAAGGCCACTGAATAGTTGTTTACCTTCCATAAAACTTTAGTAAAAGCATAAGTTTTCACACTTTCGCAACTTTTTCCAAATTAGCCTGCAGAGATTCATAGAAATGATGTAATAAGTCTGATAATTTGTAGGACGATATTAAAAGGAAAATGTACCGAGTATTACTGAAATAATAAAAACTGTTTTATTCTTGGCTTACATCTATTTCTAGGGTTATTTCGGCCTAATGTATTTTATTTGTGTAACTCTACCACTAAGCAATGGAGACTAGTTTTTATTTCAAATTAGTTATTTGTTCTATAATTAGATCTCTCTATATTTGAAGTCGTAGATTGGAGCAATTAAAATAAAATGAACTAATTGTCTTTGGTTTTGGAAAACAACTTCTTTTTCTTATTTCAACGAAACTCTTTAAATATGAATCAAGAATTTACTATCAGAATTTCCTTTTACATAGGAACCGCCCAAATACGAACCAGCTCAAGACCTCATGCTCAGTAGAGCGCTTGCAAACTCTTGACATTAAAATTATCGTCAATTGTCAGATAAACATTCAAGTTCATTCATCTAAAATCTTTGTAAAGTATCTTACTATTTGAACATTTATATACCTTATAATAATAATATCTATAATTATTATGAACTAGGTTATTATTGAAACAGAAATGATTTCGTGAAATGGTTGCTTTCAATTAATTTAATTGGGTATAAATAACGAGGCTGTTATTTTCATTAAATAAACAGCAAAATTTAAATCAATCTCATTGAAAACGGAAACAATACTGTCAACATTAATGTTATTATGAGTATTCGTTATGGTAATTATTAAAATTTGATTTATCCGTGGCTTTGTTTCCGTTTAACACTATAATAATAACTGTACATTTTAGGGTATAAAATGACACCTAAAGTCTCCGCAAATTAGCAAAAAAATTAAAGCCGTTGATCCGACCTGTACCAAAAAGTATAATTACGTAACATGAAAACATGATTTATTGTTTATGGAGATATTGTGATAATTTTGGTCTCAAATGAATGGTATAGGCGTGGAACCATTTTATCCGTTCAAATCATGTAAATCGGCCCACGTGTTTAGAAGATATTAACTCATTACATAATGCCAAGTGAAAGGGTCAAGGACGCCCCTTACCGCGATACATTTGTTATGATCGTGTTAGCGACACTGCCTTTACAGGTTTTTCCTATTGTTTTGAAATATTGGAATACATTGGTAATGGATGATGGATGTTAACGACTTTTTTTTTATCTGGCGGTGATTTGAATGCCATTCAGTAAAGTAAAGTAAATATTTATTTCTCAGTATATGGTACATTGAGATCTTACATTTAAAATTGTTTCACACATACTACCATTGCATGGTGTAGAAATATTAAATAATGAACTAGCTACATGCAAATCAAAACTAACATTATAAGACCATTATATAAATCATATCAATAACCAAAAATAAATCATAATATCAATAAAATTAATCACAATGTCAAAAAAATTATCAAAAATGTCAAAAAATTAATCATTATGTCAAAATATCAATCATAGCGTCAAAAACAAGTTCAGTGATGTAGTAGCTTTTTATCAGTGAAAGAATTTTCGTAATAGTACCAAAAATTCTAGAAATTACGACCAATAAAAAAAAAATAGCTAAAATCTACTTCGATGAAATATAAATAGTTTCCACAATTATTTGTCCCCAGAAATATCCAAATCAATTTGAAATTCCCATTATTCTATTGACACTCTGTCAGATGCAAGTTAAAGACTATTATGTTCTCAGTTGGCTGTGCACTGCGTACATGGCAACTAATGCATTGTTAGCTTGCACACATTCGCGCAGCGTGCTTGTAAACTGTTTCATTAGAGCCACTGGGTACATTGTTGTGACCTAAATATGGACACTCATTCTAAGGGCGGTTACGCACTTCACGTTTGTGTCCGTGATTTGAGTACCGTGTTCAAAAATTTTTGAATTATGACAGCATTTTTTTTTATATCGCCCAATAATATTGTAGAGCCGCCGCCTTACTTTAAAAATTATTAGTTCACCATTCAAATTTCCACCTCTCTTTTCAACCCCTTAAGGATAATTACTGGGGTAAAAACTATCCTATGTCCTTCGCAGGGTCTCAAACTATCTCCATGACAAATTTAATCTTAATTAGTTCAGCGGTTTAAGCGTGAAAAGATAACAGACTTTCGCATTTGTAATATTAAATGACGGATAGAGTTCGGATGTAGTGCTTAACCTTACCTACAAGAAGTACTGAGGCTTATTCGGAACCAAAATCTTACGGACACGGATCACCTGTAGTGCGTAACCACCCTAAAATTGTCGTAGTTAAACGTTTTTATTGAATTTATATAGTAAAATTTAATGCACAAGTAAACATAACAACTACCAATTGGGCCTCAATGCCTTAAGCATTTTCTACCAGTCGACCTTATACGTGGTGTATAAGTAGAAGATGCCAGGTGCAAATTAGAAGAAATTCAAACAAAGAAAAAAACCTACTGAGATACATATACGTACATACATAATTATGTGAAAAGCGAATTCAACAAATCATCGTGGTAATGACTCTTCTTATATTCTTCTTTTTCTCGAATAAGGTTACTATTAGGTTACGATTTAGGTGCCAAGATCAACATCCAAGCTTAAAAGGTGGTGATAACGATATGATTCTCCGGATTGTCATTCAAGTTATTTGCAGGAACAAACTGTGTGCCAAACTTCCTTACAACTGGATATGCAGCTATATTTAGTTCCTGTATTTTTCAAATATCTTTTCTTAGTGTTGGTTTTCGTTATATTTTATAAAAATTGTGTGTGTCATACTTAGCGGTTTAGGCTAGGCGTTGTCTATCAGTGGTTGAGTTTAATAATTTTATTAAGTAGAGAGGCTGTACATGGCCGTAGCAACTGACTCAATTAAATATTAAAATTTCCTATAAATGAATGCCAAAACTCTCATAAAATAACATTCGAATGCTTACAGTTTTAATTAATGTAAAAGTTCTCGGAATTAAAAGTGTAGTTATGCCTGAATTAATAGTTAACAGATATATATTGATTGCGACAGATAGACAATGTATTGCCATAATTATTTCGCTAATTCTATATTGAAATGAAAGTTCTGAAACAATTTTATAATACAACTTACAAAACATGAACATCAGACGATCTTTTACGAGACATATACCTAAGTAACAGACACTTTGATGTTTTCCTTCGATTCGTAGAAGGAGAATCATCTTTATTTTGATTTGTGTAGTATTTTATTTTTTATTTTTTACAAAACATGTTCGTTGTTTACGAAAAGAAAATAAGTGCGGCCTTGTTATATTGAGAAACGACCAGTACAAAAGTTTCCTGTAATCAATAGATATCATGAATCATCATCACTACATATAATAAATCTGAAGGAAAGTCGTTTTTGTACATCGAGAATATTTCCATGAAAAATAGCCCCCTGGTATTAAATAATGGATAACCAACATAACACATTGCCAGCATTTTTTGAAATTTTTATCTGTTTAGTTGTGCACGCATCACGTAAAATGTACGAAACCAATGTAGTTAAATTTTATAAATAAAAATTGTGCGTAAATCGAAATATTACTAAGTTTTTGTTTCATCGCAATCGGTTTACTCTATCAAAAGATACAAGCATTTAAAGTGTTGAAGAAGTAAAATCTATCACAACACACGCTATTTTGATACTCGTCAGTTGAATTCCATATTCGAAAGATGGCGTTGTGCATTTGACATATTTTTCTAAATAGCGGTGTTAGATTCTCCGTGGAAGTAAAAAAAAAATTGGTAAGTAGATAGAGTATGTAGGATAGGCAGTCGACGGGAGCGAAGCCGCGAGCACAGCTAGTAATTCATAAATGTTTGTTTCAGGTTACTTGCTCGTTATTCTATCGCGGCGCGTGCGCTCCATAACCAACTTCTTTTTCTTTCTTTTTTGAAGTTGATCCGTAATTTATAAAAAATCACTTCGTATCGTGTTATCTGCGTATAGGTTTTTGTTTTTATTTTTTTTCATGAATACATTTGCTTTGACCTACAGTCACATATTACATTTGCGTATCATGTGACACGTACGCAAGTAAACAAGGTCTAATTTTGAATGCGTGTCCGTTTAATTAATCCCAATTGAATGTTTTGTTTGCTCTTCGTTAACATCGTTAACTTTATACTTTTTCATAATTCGGATGCTGTAACCCTCTTTGGAAGGTTACTGTGCTTTCAAAAGCCGAAAAGTTTAACACTTTGATAAAAAAAAAAAACTTATAATTAGGTGAACTTTTTTCCATGTTTCAAAGTTGCTTGAGGTTGATATATTGGTAAGAGCTAACGTATCAACCCAATTAGTCTCGCTTGAAGATTAGATGGATTATCCTTCCAATTAGAAAATCATTTTCTATGAAGACAATTGATTCAGCATTAAATTTAACATTGAGGTGGCAATAAATTAAGTTACTTTTATGCTTACTTATTTATTTATTTATTATTTGGCTTTTCAACACTGAGTACACTGAGTACACTGAGTACACTTTGTTACTTTATAAATTTGTACATTTCAAACTTAAGTCTAAGTGCCTCATCACTTAAAGAAAAGCACAGCATGCACTAAATTATGCGGAGATAAATACAGAATTTATTAATTAAAAACAATATAAAAAAACTATTAAAAGCTAAATTGATTGCAATAAATTAAATTAAGTAACATAGATTAAATCAAATTTAATTAGAACAGATTAAATTGAATTAGAATAAATTAAATTAGAAGAAATTAAATTGGACTAAATTAAATCAAATTAGATTAAATTAAATTAAATTAGTATACATTTTATTATTTATGTAAGATTAGGTACTAGAGATACCCACTAAATGGCAAGCGCGACTTTTTTTAGAGCAGGTACAGAAGAGTTAAATAGGTCAACATCGCCTTCGTGCTCTTTGTATGCAGCATACATTCTTGATAGTGGACAGTATTGCCTCAAGTTGGTGTGACATCTTGGCATGCAGAAAAGTCTCCTATTAGAACTTCTTGGCAGATTACGTGGCACGTAGAATAATACCTTGCTAAGCAAATCCGGACAGTTCAGAGAGCATGTTACTAATTTCTTAAGGAAAACCAAATCCAACATATGCCTGCGTTTCTCCAGTGACACCATCCCAAAATACTTCAGCCTCTCTTGGTACGAGTTGAGCTTTTTACCCATATTATTAGTATAGGTAAGATGCCATAAGAACCGTTTTTGTAGCCGTTTAATGCGCTTGATATGGACCTTATACTCAGGTGACCAGACCACACTGCAATACTCAAGATGGCTTCTGACTAGCGAGTTGTACATAATTTTTTTAATGTTGGGTTTTTTGAAATTTTTACACTCTCTTATAACTTAGCTCGAAGCCAGAATGATATATGAAATAGAATTGAAAATCTACAGATGGGGAGGGGCCTATAAGTCTATGAAAAAACATTATTTCAGAAGGGGCCTGCCTACTTCCGGATCTTTCGAATGGAAAAATTTTCCTCGATGTTCCTAAAATTGTTTGATCAAGTGAAGAAAATAAGAGGCTTTGACATGAAAACATGAGAGGTGGATGTGATTATTGAAGAGCGCGGGGAATGAGTGGTCGTCGGGGAAATGATTGATTGTCACAATCCTCATCGCGTAAATAACCTTGTATATACTTATACTTATTTAGAAATCGCAAGGGCGGACGGTGGCAATATGGGTCATGATATGTTATAATATTAGTTAGTAATTAACCTACTGTAGAAGTGATATTTTTTGCTATAGGTAGATAGATACACCAAGCATTAATAGACGTATTATTTCCTGAAGGAAATTTAAACCAATTGAACTTAAGGGTCAAACATTTCACTAGCAGACTCAAACTTGCTTCCAAACATTACCGGAACTATAGTTCCTCTAAGTAAAACTCCGTGTTATTTTGCGCTACGAATAACATAGCTACAAATCTAGTCACTAGTCATGTTGAGAGATTGGTCCATCCTTCGGTCAGATTCCGAAATATTAAAGGATTACTCGTAAAGCCTGAGAAAACGTGCCTGGTAATTCTAACGAATGACCCGGCGAGTGATGATTGATGACTACAGCTGACCGTGAGCTAGAATAACATGTTTAAATGATGGAAACCGAAATAATGAATCAGACATATTAATATGAAAACGAGGCCAACAGTACACAGCCTGCTGTCAATATGGCATATCGAATTTTAGAAAAAAGTCGGCTTTGCTGATCGTCAAATAATTTACCCGTACCTAACCAATATCCAATGTGACAGACTCTTTCTAAAGCTCTAAGTGCCATATTGTATTATCGCCCGGGTAACCATTGTACATAATGCTACGGATTAAAGACCTGAGAAGTAATGAAAGAGAGCTTCGAGGCCATTTGACGATAGAAAAGTATTGCTGAAGTGTAGCTGGTTCCGTATAAATACATTTATAGACTCCACCTGAAGAATAAAGAAATTAAGGTTGTCCTAGTCGACGGCACGATCTATTTTGTGCGCGGGGTTAAAATTAATGGTATCTTATCCGACAACACGTGCGAAAGAGATAGATGCTGTGATGAGCAGTAAGAAGCTAGGTTGCGTACGAATTAGCACTTTTGCAAGTTTGTATCACAATGGATGATGATTTAGCACGAGCTCGCGAAATTTTATAAACAGACCTTTGGGAGTCTAGAATGTCGAGATATCACGAAAAAACTACTAAATGTATATTTTGAAAATAAAATTATTTGCATTGTTGATCTAATAATCTATCCCTGTATGGAGGCCGTTTTGCAATTTTCCTTCTTCTTATGGTATTTATTTCCACCCAAAGATGTGTTAAAATTATTGTTGAAATATGGAACTTTCGAACATTTTTTACTTTTTTGTTTTCATACTGGGCTAGATAATGATGAGACAAATTGATATCATTTTTTATTTTGAACGTACATCGTCAAACAGTGGAGTAATCGCCAGTCTACGTTTGTATGGAAGACTGATCGACTAGTGTAACCTTGATTACGAAATGGATCAGATCTACTTGTAGCCTCTTTAGACCTATACATAGCATAATAGCCTCCTCGCATGTTGAAATTATAGAAATGAGCTTAACGCCCACTGCTTAACCCAATCGGATGAACGAATTCATTCTCCGTCCGTTTAGAACGTTTCAACTATTTCCAGTAATGGGTCACGTGTACCTTATTATATCATTGTGAAAGTGGTGTATTTTCTACTCATTATAAAGGCAGAATGCCATTGCTGCGTAGGATGTTCGAATTCAAATTAGAGTGGTTACATACGTTAACTGCGCGGATCACTTGTTTATATTTTGTTTATAGATAGGTAGGTATTAGATCTTGGAAGAGTCAGAAATGATAACTAACTCATTCTGATATTAACTCGTCAAGTCACGTAAAGAAGGAACTCGGTCGGTTCGAGCGATACAGGTGTTAATCGAGTGCACGCGATTGCCCGAAGTTCACTTATTCTAAGATCGATCGCCCAAATGTTCGAACAATCAATTAAACCAACAGTTCTTTGGGCAAACAAACATTCGAACGAACATTACCGCTTTCTTATTTTGAAAAACAAATTGTTAATCCCTGAAAATAAATAAAGAGTTTTGCCTGCAAAATTCCTTTATCACTTTTTACGAAATTGAGTCTTTTGCAGCCAGAAGTACATTCGTCACATATACTTAACTTACGCAGAAAATCGCAAAGCAAAATTTATAATACCGAACAAATTGAAAATGGTGTTTGCTTCGGGCATCTCATGAAGCTTTTCTTGAATTTTGCGAAGCAATAACAGCTGGTGATAAACGATCTAACACAACGTCACAGTGCAGCGATTTGTTATTTTTTTTTCTATTTTCAGTTGGGTGTTTGGCGACTTTCCGTGCAAAATGTACCAGTTCGTACACTCTGAACTACACGGCATCGATATTCATTTTAGTGGTGATTTTCACGGAGAGATACTTTGCTATTATACACCCCATCACTTGCAAACAAATCCTCACTTCAACGCGGCTCAGTAAGATCCAGTGTGTCACGACCTCACAGACTGCGAACAGCGCGGTGAAGGAACGATTTCATTTGAATTGACTTCCTCAATTCACCCAGACGACGCGAGTGACGCCCGGATAGGCCGGTGTTTTTCGTGAACTTTATTTATGAATTGGTGTAAAATTATTCAGATCGACAAATGACGTCGTTTTCACGCCACTGTTCGCCGTTATGTCGTGATATTGAAATAGTTTAATGGCCATCATAACTCATTTCACAGATCATCTATTAAGTCGAAGTTCGGTAGATACTTACCTGATCCAAATTAGCAGAATCTCTTAAAATAGCATTAAGAGAGTTTTCTACAGGTACATACTTTATTGAAGGTATTTATCTGTATCGGACCCTAAGAGCAAGAGTTAAACTTAACTCAAAATGCCAATTGGTGTAAATTATTTTAGTTTCAAGTACTGCAGGCTTTGCAACTAGTTTTTAAAGCATTTTTGTGACCAGTGCAACATAGCCCAGCTATCCGGATAGCAAAAGTATAATACAAATAGCGCTGTGGCGTCAGTGTTGCGCGAATATAATGTAATTAGCAAGTTCGCCAGATTGACTAGACCTCCCTTTGCCTCTGAAAATATGTAGATTTCACTCCAGCTTCAGCTTTCAGAATAAATATCACTGTTTAATATTACTAAAACGTCCTAGTCAGCTGTAGTGTCAAAATATTAAATAGGATTTAGTTTCAATTAAAAAGTTTTGCTAAATTATGAGGCTACCCAACTGTTGAACACAGTTATTATCGTTTGACAAATCTGTTTAAAACAGGCTGTGTCAAAATGAAAACAAAAATAAAAGTAGTAGATGTTGCTAAGACGTGTTCTGAATCACACTCGAAATTACAATTCCATTCATTATAACAATTTAAAATAATCCTAATATGTTTGAAAATATTGACTACTACACCAAAAATAGACTTTTGTCTCAAGCACTGCGGTAAATTGGACGAGAAGATACTACGCAACCTCCCGAACGCCGCCCAGCCGAGTCGGATAAGACGGTTGACCTCTTTCTCGAAGTTGGACCTACCCAACTGGACCGTTTGTCCCAAGTAAACATAATCGTCTACAACTTCGAGTGTAGAGTCTCCGATCTTGATAGGAGTGGGTGTTACATGGGCGTTCACCATGACCTTGGTTTTGTCCATGTTCATTTTAAGACCCACTCTTTCGGAAGCTCTACTAAGGTCATCGAGCATTTTACTGAGGCTCTCCATGGTCTCAGCCATGACCACTATATCGTCGGCAAACCGACGGTGAGTGATGTACTCGCCATCAACGTTGATGTCAAACCCCTTCCAGTCCAGAACCTTGAATACGTCCTCCAGCGCAGCAGTGAACAGTTTCGGAGAAATGACGTCTCCCTGTCTTACGCCGCGCTGGAGAAGGATTGGTTTCGAGGTCTGATCCTGAAGACGGACTGACATGGTGGCGTTTTTGTACAGACACTTCAACACCTCAATGTACCGGTAGTCGATCTGGCACCGTTGGAGAGACTGTAGTACAGCCCAAGTCTCGATCGAATCGAAGGCTTTCTCGTAGTCCACAAACGCTAAACAGAGGGGCAGGTTATACTCTTCGGTCTTCTGTATAACCTGCCGCAGCGTATGTATGTGGTCTACGGTGCTAAAGCCTTTTCGGAATCCGGCTTGTTCGGGAGGCTGGAAATCGTCAAACCTGCGCGCGAGACGATTCGTGATGACTCTTGAAAACAACTTGTAAACATGGCTAAGAAGCGAGATGGGCCTATAGTTCTTCAGCCGGGCATTGTCGCCCTTCTTGAAGAAGAGTACCACCACATCCCTGCACCATGCCTGTGGCGTTTTGCCCTCGAGTATGACGGATTCAAAAAGCTTCTGAAGGGCCTTGAGGACCGGTTTTCCACCCGCCTTCAGGAGTTCAGCCGTGATTCCGTCATCACCCGGCGCCTTGTTGTTTTTAAGCTGTTTCAGAGTCATCCTAATCTCGTACAGGCTGACGTCCGGGATATCTTCGGTATAGTGCCGGGTCAATCTAGCTCTTGGGTCGTTTGCTAGATTCGCAACGGGTTTACTGGTTGACGTGTACAACTGCCCATAGAAACTCTCGATCTCCTTCAGAAGCTCCGGTTTGGCGGATACAATCCTGCCATCATCGGTCTTCAGTTTCGTGAGCTGGCTCTGCCCAATAGCCAGATCCCTTGAAAAACCTTGGAGCCTTTATTTCGCTCAATCGCGTCTTTAATACGCTCGGTATTAAAGCGGCGGAGGTCTCTTTTCAAGGATTTAGAGATCTGTCTATTGATCTGCCGGTATTTGCACGCCTCATCTGAAGACTGCAGGATCATCTCACGCCTCTTCTTCATAAGCTTGAGGGTATGATCAGAGAGCTTTTTGTTTCTATCTGGTGTGTGTTGCCAGTGATCACCTATGGGACCGAGACGTGGTCGCTCACAATGGGCCTTATCAGAAAGCTTAAAGTCACCCAAAGGGCAATGGAGAGGGCTATGCTCGGAATTTCCTTGCGTGATCACGTCAGAAATGATGATATCCGCAGGAGAACCAAAGTTACCGACATAGCCCGAAGAATTGCCAAACTTAAGTGGCAGTGGGCAGGGCACATTGCTCGCAGAACGGATGGCCGATGGGGCCGAAAAGTTCTGGAATGGCGACCGCGAACTGGAAGACGATACGTTGGAAGGCCTCCCACTAGGTGGACCGATGACCTGGTTAAGGTTGCGGGCAGGCGCTGGATGCGAGACGCACGGGATCGGTCAATGTGGCGACGCCTGGGGGAGGCCTATGTCCAGCAGTGGACGTCTTTCGGCTGAAATGATGATGATGATGACACCAAAAATAACACAATTAATATTGTTGAGTTACCAAAATTAAAAGATAATGCCATTGCGAGGGTGTTAAGGGTCAGGCAGATCGGCACGACGTGACAAAGTATTATTGTCACATTTTGGCACCCCACCAGTCTCAAGAGCTTTTACGCAATTAGAATGCTGATTAAATCTTATTATGTTTTTAAACAGTTGGTTATACTCGGCGTGTGGATCACAAGTGCAGCCTACAGCGCCCCCAAGTTCATCTGGGTAGAGACCATCACCAACCGCGACAATGGTCACCTGGAGACAATATGCATTCCCTACCGAAGGAAGTAAACTCAGAGCTGTTCGACATGGTGAACTTCGGGCTTCTCTACGTGACTCCGTAGTGCGTCATGACGGTAAGTCAGTGACCTTACCTAATATGATATTTATATTAGGTATTTAAGTATTCTTACCATTGTACTTTAGAGCTTTAACGCTCTCTACAAGACCGGGTCGAAGGATCTTCAGCTATTATAGAAAGCCTGCAGACTATTTAATTTTATTATAGTTAACGAATTTACATAACTACGTCAAACCAATGAATTTTGAATTAAGATTTAGTAGTTGAGTGTTTGTGAAACTTTACTTTAGCCTGTAGTACAGTCAAACGTTGACATTGAAATAGGTTTTGATATGTTTTAACTCTAAATACCTACACAATTGCGTGATCGAATCAGAAATGTAGATATCCGCAAGAGAACCAGGGTTACCGACATAGCCTGAAGAATAGCCAAACTTAAGTTGCAGTGGGCAGGACACATTGGTCGAAGAAAGGATGGCCGATGGAGCAGAACAGTTTTGGCGTGGCGACCGCGAACCGGAAGACGATGCGTTGGAAGGCCTCCCACCAGGTGTAGCGATGAACTGGTAAAGGTCATCGCATCACCCGGTAAAGGATTTTTTTCAATATTAAAGGCGTCACTTTGCTCGTGTAGGTTTTATTTATCAAAGAAGTTTTAAAGGTTTTATAATTAACGACTTTTCAGTTTAAAATACATTATTATTTGAGCAAATTCTGAAGAGTAAACTACTTGTTAAATTTAGTAGTCCTCCATTTATAGCTCCGAAACAACAAACATACGAATTCAACTTTTTCTTTGACCGAAGACAGACAACGTTCTGTGTTTCATGCCACATTTTAATCGGAACTTCGATTTAACTCTAACGTCAGCTGCTGAATATTTTAATACAGAGAGGATATCCGTAAAGCAGAATTTTAATTATCGTGTGGGCTGTTTGTTTCTCGTTAAACTGCGAGCACTTCCTCTACGACTAACAAACTGAGGTATGAGAATGATACGTTCTGCCAGGTGAGCACGGCCTCTGTGAGAGGCTTGAGTAACGCATTATATCACATATATCTTGCTCCCAAACTGGAATAAAAATGTTTGATACTAGCGTGTCACAGTAGGCCGTTCTCGCCCGGCTGGTCAATATCAGCGTCTGTCATAGCTTGTTGATGTTTAAGAAAATATTTTGTTCTTAATAATATGGGTGACTTGCACTTGCATCTACTGTATGTTTGTCATGTAAAGGTAATGTATTGATATGTTAAGATAGGAAATTATTAAGCTTCCGATATTAATATGCGCACCGTATTAACAGGGTGCATAATAAATGCCTGATTTTCACCTGGAAACAATGAAACTGTAGGTACTGTTTTAAACACAATAACAATTGTTTCGGAAAGAGACGCGTATTTATATACAAAGATACTTATATCCAAAACTAAACAAACAAGATCTATTAGAATTCAACCAATTTGAAATTAAAAAGTTAAAACACAAAGGTGTTACAGATATGACTGTGGGTGTTGCTTTTGATGACGCATGGCGCCCAGGCTTCGTCTATAAATCATAAGTAATATCTGCTATTAATTATCTCAAGTACCCATTCAGAAACTCAGTTCAACAAGTTTCCGAGTTATTCGCCTAGCAATATCACCAACTTAGCAATATCGCCAACTATTAATACCCTTCCAACTTCGACGTAGTCAGACAAATAGGGTTGTAGCAAGTATCAGCCTTTTACTCCTTCATCCATACTAATGCAAATAACCCTGTCTGCTTGTCTGTTACCTTTTCACGACTTAACGGCTAAACGGATTTGGAAGAAGAACCATTATGACACACAAGTAGACCATGTCCTGGATTCAAATATAGAGTATATTTTATGCCGGTAGGATGTTTCCTTAGGACAACATTTCAAAGGGTGAAGTCGCTAGCAGGAGCTATTAAGTACATACTAATCGTTAAGAACATAAAATCCATGTATTGTACAAACGACCAAAATAACATTGACGGTAATGCAATGGTAACTACACCTCACAGACTTCTGCTCTAATACTTATAATAAAAACGCCACCTTTGGCTCGAATGGCAGACGTAATATTTTACAGCGTCGTGCAACGCTATTCCGAAAACCTTAAAGTTCACAAAATGACAAACCTGACCTTAAAAATTAAACTGTACATGTTAACTGTAGAAATACGTAAAACCTTGCTTTGCCAGTACCTTCTACTTTACTGTCGAACGGCACCCAGTTTTTGGAAAGAAATTATCGACGCGTGAAAGTATCATCATCATCATCATCAGCCTAGTAATGTTCCCACTGCTGGGACACAGGCCTCCTCTCTGTGAGAGGGAAGGGGCCGTCATGTACCACGCGGGCCCAGTGCGTGTTGGTGGATACAACATGTATTCGAATTTTTGGTTCTAAGAGAAGCCGGTTTTCAGACGATGTTTTGTTTCACCGTTTTGAGAGCTTAGAAAGTATGATTAGATGACAATTCACTTCAGAAATTCATTCAACCAATCGTTTGTTATTTTGTCACATTATTTTGTGATAGTTTATGTTCCGGAAGCTAGGTCTTGTCCACTAATCACTTAGTAAAAATAAAAATAGAAAGCGTCGGAATGATTGTATCGAAATGTGATAAACGTCGAGCGATTCGATATTCGGGCAAATATCGAGATGAGTTTGAGCAAACTTGTTTCTAACAAAACTACGTTTTGTCTTAGGACGTGGTATACTGATCGCTAAGTGTCTTGCAAGCATAATATTATATATTATCAACCGCGAAAGTTTTGGACACGAGTTTGGAGAGGGTGTTTTCAAAGATAACATATGACGCCCCAAACTGATATTAGGATCATACATAGTGCCTGAGGTTGTTACTCCTAACAAGCATGTTGGTTCTTTTAAACTTCTATACGGTGTGCAAAAGTAAGTATTGATTTATAAATATCGCTGACTTCGATAATAATTTGCTTTATCTCCCCGCAACATTAATGGACTCATGTTCACGATGTTCTCAGCCTAAAATAATTTTATGATGTACTGACATTTCAATGAATATGTGCCTGAGGCCCGTATTCCGGTTGCTAATACTCGAATCAAACTAAAAATTGGTCATACCTACAAATCAACTGCCAACCAATTACAACTCTCGAGTTTGGCATATGATTCTTCAGCTTGACAAACGTGTACTCAATAGAGCAAGAGCCAAACGCAAATGATAGTCCAAATTAGTAAATACGAGTATATACCAAGTACATGCTAACACTACTGAACTCCACTGATTTTATGTTAAAATAATTCAGTAATGTCTGGGGCGTGTAGCATTTTGGACTTGATTACCTTAATGTCAATAAAAACGGGCCAACCAATCACAACTGTCCATTTCCAGTTTGAGATGAGTTGAGTATGACATGAGCAACCAGATTAGGTATAGATGAGTTTTTCGTAGATGGCACTGACATCGATAAAGCAAAAATAATGTAAGAATACTTATGCTTGTAATTAATACTAGCTTTATCCATGGCTTTCCTCGCACATGAAACGTTTTTACCCCTTGACCGGTTGTCGGTTGAATGCAGTAATTACCGAAATAATTAAAAAGCCATTGTGAGGTCGCGAGGCTCCACATTTCGGGCACTCAAGGGGTTAAGGATTGATTTTAAAATGTTTGAATTGGTTTTATAATTGTTTTAAGAAGTTCCACGTAAACAAATTATTTTGCACACAAATTTTGCTGCCCCTTTTCACCCCTTAAGGAGTTGAATTACATTGCCTTATTCCTTCATCATAAAGGGAACCTCTGTACCAAATTTCAACTTTTTTGGTCTGGATATATATATTCTATGCTGGGCGTTGAATGTCGGTGAATGAATGAGTCAAAACTTTTATTTCTAAATATATTAGATACATACAAAATAAGTTTTGTTATTATGTCTAAAAAATTTAACCCGACAAATGAGCAAGCGAATTCTCTCCATGAGGAGAAGCATTTACCCTAATTATCCTGCAGTGGGAGACAAACAGTCTGACCTTATTATTATTCATCTATATTTCTTTATCCATAAAGCTGAACTATTTGAGATTGAAGAAAACTAGATACTAAATTGGAAATTAAAAATATATATATTCGCCTATTCATCCGTGCAACCGCAATATTATGCAATATAAACTGGTAAGGTTGTCTATTGAAGATCATAGAACAGAAGCCAAAAATCTGATACCAGTCTTGCCAAAGTATTCCTTAAGCTTACTCAAATACTTGGTTGTAGAGATTCCAAAATAAATGGATAAAAAAACTGAAAAGTTTTGATAATACCCAATCGATGCAGGCTTTGTAGGGGAAACCGGGGCAATGTGGGCCCCTTAAGGGAAATGATGAATAAATTCTGAGAAAAACAAGATAATGAAAAAAATCAACAGCCATTTATTGGTCTCATTATTACTTATTATCATTAATTATTAAAAAATATCTTAGGCTACCAGTCTTTGGTGCTAATATAACTTAAAAAATGGATTTCGCAAAAATAGATCCACAACGTTGGCAGTTTATAGATACATTCAAGAAGCTTTAAATATTCTAAACAACAAACAATACGCAATAGGAATACTACTCGACATGACTAAAGCCTATGATAAGGTGCAATTTAAAATATTATTAAATAAACTATACGGAATAGGTGTGCGCGGAAAAGCACATGAATGGTTTGCATCTTATTTACAAGGCAGAGAGCAATTTGTTGAGGTTGAGTATTATAATAAAGAAATAAAAGAAGTACAGCTCATTAGGTCAGATGTCAGATCAATACATGGTTCAATTCCCCAGGGAAGTGTAGTAAGCGGCCTATTGTTCCTAATATACATAAATGACCTCCCCAAAACCATAGATGGGCCATGTGTACTGTTTGCAGATGATATTTCAATCCTCACCTCATGCCAAACAAATGCTAATTTGAACGAAAAACTTGCCACTATTCTTAATTTAATAATAAACTGGATGAACGAACACAACCTTGAAATCAACTTTACAAAAACCAAATTAATTACTTTCTACCCCCGGCAAAAAAACCAAATTAATTTGAACTTCACATACAACCAACAAAAAATAGAAGTAGTTAACGATTTCACTCTCCTAGGGTTGACAATAGACACACATATAAATTGGAAAACCCACATACAGAAAGTTAAATCGAAAATTTCAAAGTTTTCATATGCCCTACGTGAAATAAAAAAAACTACCAATCTACAAACCGCACTAGTGACATACTACGCTTATGCCCACTCTTGGTTAAGCTATGGCGTAATATTATGGGGAAATAGCACGGACACTCCCTCCCTATTCATCCTACAAAAAAAGCTGATACGAATAATAACTAACATAGAACAAACAGATAGTTGCAAACCTTACTTTAAGAAACATAAAATCCTCACCTTAGTTAATATTTATATATTAGAATTATGTAAACTAGTACGCAAATACCCAGAGTCTTACAGCACACGGGAAGACATACAAAAAAATTATTCGTTGCGCCATAAAAACAGACTAGATCTACCCTCCTCCCGCCTCAAATTACACTCTTCTAGTCCGTATGCTATGTCGATAAAAATATATAACAAATTACCGGAATATATAAAACAAGTAAGCAAAACCAATATTTTTATTAATAAATTAAAACAATTCTTAATTAGTAAAAGCTATTACACAATTGACGAATATCTGACAGACAAATTAAAGTAAAAATAATGACAACAGTTAACTAAAAAATTTTAAAATGACATTAATAAATAATTGACTTAAAATATAGTATGGACATTTTAAATTTTATTATGTATTAATTTTATTCAATATAATCTATCTAAATCAAATATACTTATTGTAATATAAAAACTTAAACGAATAATTAATATTTAAGATTAATATTTAATTTGACATGAAAATAAAAAGATTTACGTATTAGTACATTAAACAAAACAAATAGAAAGGGAATAGATAGCTAAACTGTTAATAGATAAGGAAAATATTTTTATTTGTAATAATATTAAGCGCTATTCCTCTCTCCTAGACACTGACTGTATCTAGAATGTTGCTGTGCCCGACAGGGTCCATAATTGTTTCTGTAACTTATATTTACCACCTGTGTGTACATTATGGATGCAATAAATTTAATTTGAATTTGAATTTGAAAAAAACAAATAAAAAAGCTGCCTGTTTTGCCCCGTATCTGGGGTAAAATGGTCATATGCGGGGCATAATAGGCATGTACGTTTAAAACCGAGCACAAAAAGTACAAATGTGAAGGGATTCGTCATCATTATCCTCTTCACCGGCGCAAGAACAGTGGGCCCATCTCTGGCATGCGCATGC